>OY821766.1:24630756-24920056 GCA_963682095.1 Potentilla sterilis
CATATTCAAAATCACAGTATTTTATGATAAAATTGTGAGTTTCATGGATTATGTGCACTGGTAGGAGCATGTAGGACTTGTTGATTAATTAAGCATGCATGTTTTAGCTAGTTTGTTTCCATAATAACCTATGTGAGCTTTAGAGCCAATTTTCTTTCTTCTTGAGCGATAAAAAGATAAAATTCAATAGATTCGTAGGAAGCATGAAACCTCATTATTCTTTGCATATTCGATGACTATGTGCCATAGCTTTTTAATGAACTCTAGTATGCTTAATAAAAACGTCACCATGGCCTTGGCAAAGCTCAAATCTCCTTATGTCTTCTCACCGAAATGGTCAAATTTCATCTTGTTGGACCCATACTTCATTCTTTTCTTCCCATAACATTACAACAACATTCAAGACAATAGCCATGCACAAAATTTAAATTTTTCAAGCCTATGCCGTACCTTATTTCTCATATTTTCTTTCTTTCTCTCGGTATCTTTTTCTTTTTCTTTTGGTCCGAGCAAAATTTTTCTCTTTTCTTTTCTAAGGCACGGCATACATACATTTTTCATATAATTTTATGGCTAAGTCTACCCCACACTTGTTCTTCTTCATCACACACGCGAAAACGCTTTCAAAAATCAAGCTTTGCCAACACATAAGGTAAAGGCATCACTATACTAAGCTCATGGAAAGTGTTTAAGGGTGATGAAAGAAAAAGGCTCAACGTAAGCTCAAAGGGGTTTACTAAGGTGTCCCACGACGGGCACAAATAGGCACATACTTTATTTGGCAATGGTGGTAAACCTAAATGATCTTTATTCAATCATATTCAAAATCACAGTATTTTATGATAAAATTGTGAGTTTCATGAATTATGTGCACTGGTAGGAGCATGTAGGACTTGTTGATTAATTAAGCATGCATGTTTTAGCTAGTTTGTTTCCATAATAACCTATGTGAGCTTTAGAGCCAATTTTCTTTCTTCTTGAGCGATAAAAAGATAAAATTCAATAGATTCGTAGGAAGCATGAAACCTCATTATTCTTTGCATATTCGATGACTATGTGCCATAGCTTTTTAATGAACTCTAGTATGCTTAATAAAAACGTCACCATGGCCTTGGCAAAGCTCAAATCTCCTTATGTCTTCTCACCGAAATGGTCAAATTTCATCTTGTTGGACCCATACTTCATTCTTTTCTTCCCATAACATTACAACAACATTCAAGACAATAGCCATGCACAAAATTTAAATTTTTCAAGCCTATGCCGTACCTTATTTCTCATATTTTCTTTCTTTCTCTCGGTATCTTTTTCTTTTTCTTTTGGTCCGAGCAAAATTTTTCTCTTTTCTTTTCTAAGGCACGGCATACATACATTTTTCATATAATTTTATGGCTAAGTCTACCCCACACTTGTTCTTCTTCATCACACACGCGAAAACGCTTTCAAAAATCAAGCTTTGCCAACACATAAGGTAAAGGCATCACTATACTAAGCTCATGGAAAGTGTTTAAGGGTGATGAAAGAAAAAGGCTCAACGTAAGCTCAAAGGGGTTTACTAAGGTGTCCCACGACGGGCACAAATAGACACATACTTTATTTGGCAATGGTGGTAAACCTAAATGATCTTTATTCAATCATATTCAAAATCACAGTATTTTATGATATAAACGTTTCGAAAATCAACAAGAGTAAGTTCTAGCATACTAGAGTTCATTAAAAAGCTATGGCACATAGTCATCGAATATGCAAAGAATAATGAGGTTTCATGCTTCCTACGAATCTATTGAATTTTATCTTTTTATCGCTCAAGAAGAAAGCAAATTGGCTCTAAAGCTCACATAGGTTATTATGGAAACAAACTAGCTAAAACATGCATGCTTAATTAATCAACAAGTCCTACATGCTCCTACCAGTGCACATAATCCATGAAACTCACAATTTTAATTGTATGCACAACCATCATCTATGTATGCAAAGAGGAGAAAAACATCATTGACATATTAGGGGCATCCTAAGACTCGAAACAAACAATTTAAACACTCTATTTTTGCATTATAATTTTCTGGATTTTCTACTTCTAAATTAAGCACACGAAAACATAAACGGAATACGTTATCCCACCCCACACTTAGAAAATTACATTGTCCTCAATGTAAGCACAAATCTATATCAACGAATTTCCTAAGCATGCAATAGTCTAACATATACCAACATATCATCACAAATCAAAGAAAAAGAGAAGGGTTAAGAAATTTCAAACTCTCGGTGATGGCTCCTTCACTTTTCTTTGGTTGACTTGGGTTGCCTCCCAAGTAGCGCTTTGTGTTTATAGTCCGTAGCCTAGACTTTTCACCGTGTCTGTTGTGTGTTCACCATGCCATGTGCAGCTCCGCAGTTGGGACAGCAGCCCCTCTCGGCAGTAGGATTTTCTTGGCAGGCAAACTTCTCTCGGCAGACGTGTCTGCTTCTCTTGAGGCCTGATTTTGGGTGTGTTGAACTATCCTAATGTAAAAGTGTTCTGAATAAATGTTGTAGTGGACACACAGAGCTTTCCGATGGTATAAAATTCGCCAAAATCGGACCAGCAGAAGTACTCTTTGTTTGGACATTAATCGGACCTATTGATCTGTCCAGTTTTCTGCTTCGCCAGATTGACCTTCGTGCACTCAAATTGAAACTGGGAGCAGCTCGAAACTCCAAATTCACTTCTGTAAAATCCTACAGAAAGTAGACTCAGAGACCTTTCCAAAGGTGTATGGCTCACTTTCCCAGATTTTGTGAGCTGAAAACGGTGGCCTTCCAAAGTTGACGGACTGCACTGCCCGAATTCTGCTTTGGGCAGAACTTGGTATTTCCTGCACTTTTTCTTTTCTTTTCAATTCAATCTGCACACGCACAAGACACTTCAAAACGAACAAAACAAAAAATAAAAATAAGAAGAAAAAGTTGAGTTAGAAAATCAGAGTTAATATGTTAAAGTTAGTAAAGGTTAGAAACAATTACATGTTAGAATCAAGTTACAAGTTAAAGTTAGCATTGAAAATTTTCTACAATACATACATGATTAGCAAAGTTAGAGAAGATTTATACAAAACCGAAAATAAAGCTATAAGGAATCTACACAAATATACAAAGTTAACATTCAAATATAACAAGCTTTTATAATCCCCGGCAACGGCGCCAAAAATTGATGTGAGCCGAAGCTCGCATGCAATAATAAACCCTGCAATCGTTAGTAGTATAGACATAAGTAGGGATCGTTCTAAGCCGGGGATTAAGGTACCTGAAATATGAGAATGTTAACACAAAACACATATATACACAAACAATGTCACGTTATTTACATATATACAAAACACGAAGTCATGGGGGGTTATGGCGTCGGCAGCTTCCTGCCTCTAAACACTAGACACGAAATTAAAGTCCTAATTTACTATATACAAGTGATCATCATCTCTCACACAAAACAGTTCACGCCAAGACTCTTTAACACATAGATTCGCATTCAAGAAAGTAAGAGACAAATATTTAGCATGTTCATGACCTAAATTAGTTTCGACACAACTAGAGCCTCCAGCAGTTTTCCAATTGTTAGACTTCTTAAATTCTTAGAAACTACTCCAGCGTATGACTTCTAAGGTGATGCTAATCCGGTTTTACGCGTTTTAACATTTAAGCATATGAGTCTAAATCGAAGACATGTAAACAAGCAAGGTTGTCAATCATCTTATTTAACATGCAAGTAATCTAAGGTTTTTACCCTAGGTGAGCAACACAGAACAAACTACTCCAGCATATGACTTATTCGTATTACTCGGTTAAATGAAACCTAACACCTAGATTCACATGCAAACAACAAATGCTTAAGCACAACTAATGTTTCGGTTTATAAGGCACACTCTTAGATTACTAACCAAATTAAATCCTAAACATGCTTCTAATACCACTGCCCTAATTATCCATACATACGAAATCCATGAATTAAAATTGCAAAACAACTACATAAACTTCAACAAAATCGGTTCATACAAAAGTTTAGCAAAAACCAAGAATTGAAACAAGTTCTCACAAGACAACCAAACAAAACTAAATACAAAAGCCATAGGGGAATGGATCACACTTTAAGAACCTTTGAAGACTCCTCAAACGTGACGAAGTGTAGCTCGGCTGCTGCTCCTTAGTGCTCGGCCAAAGCAGGAATCGGCAGAAGACAAGGTGAAAGGTACGGCAGTTTTGGTAGTGGTGGTGATGGGTTTTGGCTAAGTATTTAGGTGTTGGTGCTTGAGAGACTTGGTAGAGCTTTAGGCTAGTATTTTATGCTTGAGATGAGATGATTTTTTCTGTAGGAAAACATGGCTATATATAGAGGCAAATTCGGCAGAAACCCTAGGTAGAAAACCTAGTCCAAATCGGCAAAGGCAATCCTTGTGCAACAAGGTTTTGGTTCCTTCCTTTCTTGGTTCTTCTAGGAAACTTCTTTTTCTGATTTTTCTTTAAGGAATGGGCTGCAATGCTTCATGAACTTCTGGTGTAGGCTTGACAACTCCATTTGGTGAGCTTGGTCCATGGAAAAATGCCCCAAACCCGCAAGAACACAAGACCGGCAGCAACTCGGCTGGGCAGTGACCTTGCTCCAGTAAATCGGACATAACTCCCTCCTTGGAGTTCCAATTGATGCGATTCCAAGTCTCAGATAAACTAGACACATATAGCCATCTCCTCATAAAAGGGTTCGATCAAATTCCTTGTGAGTCGTCGGGAATGATTTTTCGAAGTTGGATCAAAGTCCCAGGAAAATCCTGGAAGCCCCTGGAATGGAATGCTCGGACTGCCGTTTTGCAGCCATCTTTTGGGTGACTTCCCGAACTCCGATTGATCTAAAATTTTAACACAAAATTCCTCAGTATATGAATATTAATCACACAAAATTTCATTAAATTCGGACAAGGATAGATCGCACTTTTGCTCATCTCAAAATCACGAAAAAGACACATTTTTCACTATTTTCCAGATTTCTCATACTTAGTCATTTTTCGGATTCTTAACCATTTTTCACCAAACTCTACCAAATTAACACTAAACTATATTATGACTCTATCTTAGACAAATAAAGGTTAAACAAAGCATAAACGAGGGCATAAGCATATAATATCGTAGCACATTATGCTCCTATCAACCACCACCACCCTAAAATTCCAATCCGTGCTCCATCATCCTTCATCCGATCAACACAAGTTGCTGCCCCAAATGTGTCTAAATGTGTGATCTACTCCCTTCGGCTTGTAATTTTATTATTTTACTAAACTATGTCTATGTAGTTTGTATGATCTTTTGGTATTTGTTTTTATGTTAATGTAAGAACAATGTTTTTATTTGGTTTTCCATGTTTAATATGATTGTAAAATTTCGTATCTTGGTTTTATTTGTTAACTCTAAGTGTCGAAATTTATTGGTCTTAAAAAGATAAAACATGTAAACATAACTTGTAGAAATCGTAGGTAGAATTTAGGGAAACATGTTCACAATCTAATTCGATTCTTAACTTGGTTAGTTTCATGATTTCGTGTGCACATGAGATTGAGGGTTAGACGTAGTCATAGGCCATGATGTTTCGTCTAGGTTGCAATTTCATCTCTCGTAATAACATAGGTCGAGTTAGGCACTAAGTCAATTTGGTTTATGTTATTGCACTAGGAGTAGAGTATTTCATTGAAACTTGCGTGTTTATGCATGATGATTGACGCCATACATGTTAATACGTTTCCAACAAGAGATTTCGTGTTTCATTAGTTAATTGGTTAATTTCTACACTAAGTGTTTTTAATCAGTTAGCTAAAGATTAGGGTTACGCACTAAGCTAATTCTAAGTATTTTCGTGAAGTCTAAATTGACTAGATAAACCACTAAGGAATCTAGTTAGGATTGGAACTAAGTTGAGTCTAGGATATTTTTTTACATGCTTGCCGAGAGTCTTACTTGTGTTCTCTATGTTTTGTGATAGTTTTGATGAGTGCTTTGTGTGAAACATGTCGACCAAACTTGTACATAGTAGTTTTTAGAATTTAATTATGTATTTTAATTTTGTGCCTTAGTCTAGAGGCAGCCCTATGGCTGCCGAACCTCATCCCTAAATCCCCCATAATTTTCATGTGTCAATATGTATATAAGTGTGACGTTATGTGCATATGTGTTGTATTTTTTGTTTTAACATTCTCATGTTTCAGGTACCCTTAATCTCCGGCTAGAACGATCCCTACTTATTCTATACTACTAACGTTTCTTGTAGGGTTTATCATTGAAGTGCCGCTTCGGCGACTCGTCATGAGTACAGTCTTGCTATGGATGTATCCTGGTCCTTATACAGTAGAATTTTATATTACAAATGTGAAATAATCTTCAGTATCTCAATGTATATGATACCATAATTTATAAATTTGACGACAAATTTTAAATGTATATGATACCATAATTTATAAATTTGACGACAAATTTTGTTGTTATTATATAAATAGAGCGATTGATTAGATAATTATAGTTTTGTTAGTTGTAATTACTTCAGTTATAACATATTTACAAGTTTATGAATAAATGGTTGTCGATATAGTAAATTAGTTTAATTATATGTTAATATATAAAACACGTTGTACATCTATTGTTAATGTTGTAAATTTAATGTAAAAAATTAGTAAATTTTGTTTATTTAGTTGTAAATTAAGAATATGATATACATTAAGGTGTTATAGACGACCCTATAAATATAAATGTAGTATGATTTTCAGGATATACAACCCACCAATAGAAACAGTGCTGAATACCAAATCCAATATTACAATAAAAAATAAATAAAACTTGGTCACTATTTTGTCGCACACCTTCAGAGTCAACCAAACGAATATAACCTACCATGCGACTAGCTAGTTGAATCCTAGGCACTATTGCTTCCTACCGTCCTACGCTTTCCTCTTCTTCCATAGTATCATTAACCGGCTTATCCACGGTCCGCATGGCCTTTGAGCTTTGAGCGTTCGTAAAGACCGATTTCTTTTTGAAGGATTCTTATATAGCGCCGGGAACATAGACGAGAAGGACGCAGCAATGCTAGCCATATTTTAGTTAAATTTTAGGCAAATTAGTTAAAAAGTCATTTTAACTAGCCATGTTAAAAATACGCATGCATCAGTTCTCTCTATTTTAATTTGATTTGAATTTAAAATATTTATTAAGTGAATAAAAAGTTGTTTAAATGTATATATAAATTATATATAATTACATATCTCTATTAATTAAGCAGATTCTGCTTATGGAACTGCCAAAAAACTGGATGCCAACAATGTCCCTCCTAATATTAATCTTCCAAAAGCATGATTAAATAAAAGAAGGCTAAAACAGTAATAAAGCGGTAAAAATGATATCGGGATAGAATTTCAAAAAACATCAATTGTTCAGTTTATTCACTCTATTTCAAACCAACTGCAAGTATATCTTCTTCCTGCTCTTTACGTTTGCCAGAACTGCTCTCATGTCTTTGTCTCCTATCTGCTAATTCCCTTCTACTCGATCAAGTAAAAAATTTCTTTGCTTTTCGTTCATGATAATTTGATTGAAGGCTGGCTTTATGTAACAGGTCAAGAAAGAATTAGGAAAAGTATATGGAATTTCTTAATTATGCTATTATGGGATTGATTTTGGGATTTTTTATTCTTTGTCTATGAAACCAATTTGACTTCAAATTTAAGTTCAATTTATTTTACAATGGCCCGATTTGATGTGAAAGGTTCAGAGTGTTGTTTATTATTTTTGATCAATGGTTTTCAATAATAGTTGTATTGTTTTTTCCCAGCGATTATGGATAGTTGGGAAAAACAACTGAGGCACAATCGTGGGAGTTGGTTCACTTGATTAACCATTCATCTCTCTTTCAATTTACATAAAGAAAACAAAAGGAAAAGAAAAATGTGATTAAGTGGGAGAACGCAGTACAAAAAGAAACCATTCCTGAGGAGAAAGTTGCTACTATTTCGACTGAGGTTTAAAATGATAATTTTTATTTGGAAATACTCAATTGGTTCTTTTCATCTGACATTCCATATCATTTGTTCTTTTTTATCATATTGTACTCTGTGATTAATTTTTTAGTTTGTTGTATTGTTCTAGACGTGTAGGATGTTGTTGATCATATCAATTGTTTGTGGATCATAATCGGGCAATTGGAGAATGAATTCATGCTAAATTGAATTTCATTTCAGTTAATCAGCCCTCTTTTCTTCTATGTATAGTGGATTAATAGATTTATAACATGCACACGCATTCCTGACTGGACTTGGTGGCAAGAATTTGCTTATCAATTTCTAACTGGACTGGACAGGTATCCAACCAAAACTGGCGTACATATATGATGAGGTTGTTCAATTTCATATTCTCCCAAGGGGGGACTCATCACAAAGATCATAATCGTGGAACCACTTTATCTTCTTCTCGAAACCTAAGATATAGTTATTGTGAGTTATAACATGCATCCCCATAAGAGTATGAAAAGAGATAGGAAACGAGTTTAGCTGTGTTAGGTATATATGGGTTATGGTTTTAATCTAACCGATTCCCTCAATTCTCGTATTCGTACAGTGCGCTCTAAGGAATTCAGGAGGATAGATGATTGAGAGAAGAAGAGTAAAAAAGGTGGGAATTTGTCGTAATTATAGTAAAAATGATCATTTTTAACTACTTTTATTAGTTCTATAATAGGTAATTACATCATTTACAACAATTTTACAAGTTTATAGACAAATTATTTTCAATATGGTAATTTTATTCAATTCTATATAAATGTGTAAAATGAATGTGATAATTTTGTTATCAAAGTCGTAATCTAGTTCAATTAGATTGTTGTCAAAGTTGTAATTTTATTCAATTAGTTGTAAAATGATTGTATGATATACATTTCCGTATCATAGACAACCCCATATAAAAGGGGACTACTTTCTCTTGCCATGTGCTTAGTTTTTATTAGAAGAACCTGTAAAACCGCTAAAACGACGCAAAATTTATACATTCAATGCTTATTAATCATTACTTTAAAGCCTCAATTCTTCAATTTCTTACGTTTTTCCTGTTCCACTAAATTTGTTCATGAACATGTGGAGGTTTGCCTTCCCAATCTCAGTGCAATGGGAGAAAATATAGAACAGATAACAAACACAAACTTGATCTATGATATATGCTTTGCATCTCTCAATTTGTTAATTAGGCTTTCAGCTGTAAAGATATATTTTTTTTTTCTAGTCAGTAAATATGCAAATTACAATAGTTTTGTTTTGAATTTGTTTTTAACTATGGTTAGGACTACCTGTTCTTAACAGTTGGGTTTCAGTCCAAAAATTTGGTATTAGGGTGTACAACTTTCTATCCAGTAAATAATAATAATGAGTTGTACTCATTTTTTTTTCTCTTCTCCATGCCATGTCTGTTCGATATAGATAGAACTTGCAAGATTGCAGACTCCACTTCTTAAATCACACGACAAGTGTAAAGCAAATTTAATTTCATTATAGGGAACAACTATGATAATGCTATATATGTGTCACTACCAAACAGTATCTGTTGATATCTGACCCTTTTCTTTTATGTTTCTTTTTTAGCTAAATTTCATTTATTAATGCCTTTGATGATCGAGTTCTTCTATTGCAGAAACAATAAAGTATAGAAAGCAAGCTTTGAAAAGTTTAGGAAAAGAACAACCACTGTAGCCTAGCTCTCTTTCTCTATGAGCGCCATGAATTGGTGGAAGTTTCATTGCTCCTTACTAGCTTTTGTAGTCCTCCTAATTCATTCTACGTGGATGTATCTATTCTTAATTTTTTATTTTTTTATTTTTAGAGCTACCACGTAACTCGAGCAATCAAGAAGTTATAGGCATTTTTTTAATGCGTTATATATGTGCTCACTTATTATCTTTTTTAGAAAAGGTTGAAGGGGAGGATCACATTAGAAAGTTTAATACTTGATATTTTAAGAGATGTCGATAAACGATAGTTCATACGCGTGAGCGCGGTCCTTCCGCACGCGCATAAGTGCCAATGAAGCAGTGATAACCTCTGTCAGGCAAGAAAGCATCAAGAGTAAAGGCTTGATACATATATATGACTTAGACCATGATTTCATATCAAATTAAGGCTTTGTGCATAATTTCATAGCTAGCTAGCGTGGATAAATAATTTAACTAGTTCGTATGTGTCTACATGATTATGATCTCTAGATGTTGTATGCACATTCAAACGTTCAATATTCTCTTAAGCTAAAGTGAGAATTTGGTTCTTAAATAATTGCAACTGTTGTTCCTTGAATGTGTTAGCTTCTCCAATATTTTTTTTTAAAGGAAACAATCTTAATTTTCAAATATTGAATGTATTAACCTCTCCAATATGCAGGTTTCCCCATGCAACTAAAAAAAATTGCATGCGCAACGCAAATCTTTCACACGCGCTGAAGTGTTAAAACCATAGGCAAATGAGTCTAAAATTGAAGATAATTTGATTAAATTTACCTAGAAAGTAGGTTATTAGGTCCTTGGTTCAAGTCACGGTAGGGGGTAGGTGTCATGAAATCCTGAAATCTTCTTTAAAAATAATAAAAAATATATAAAAAAAATTGATTAAATTGACGCTCTATAGTGATAACTAAAACAACATAGCAAGAGATGATAGATTCAAAATAATAATATTGTATAAAAAAAAAACGAATAAGCGCACAAGCGAGCCCGGCCTTTTCGCACACGCATAGCGCGTACAGAAAGACTAGTAAATAATGTATTAAATTTAAATGTTTTAAGTTTTAACTAAATTTGACTAGCGAGATGACTAACAGTTAACATGAAGTTACAATAGAGAGTCTGATATAACTGCTATTTTTCACAAAAAGTTAAATATGTTATCTACTGTAGCTAATGAGGGATAATAGAGAGTATGCTGAAATTGCTTAAATCATAGAGAATATGTAATATCAAATTGCTAAATAGTCGTCATGAACACAAACAAGTTGTTCACTTATGAAGCTGACCTAAAAGCCCCCTAAAGTAAGTTGGAAAGAAACCTCTGCAGACTGTACACTCCATGCTGCAGATTATAGAGCATCAATATATAACTGTGCTTATTCTTGCCGAGTTCTTGATGAGTGTAAATTGCAAAATTAAGATATGAGGACCTAACATCACTCACTCTTAGGTTCTAAAGGTTGGTCACTCTTCGGTTCAGCAGGTTCAACAGCCTGCTCAACTTTTGGTTCAGCAGGAGCCTCTGATGTTGAAGCATCCTTTGTATCATTAGGAGTAACAACTTTGGAAGGTGAGACTGGTGTTTTTGCAGCTGCAAGACCACCTGCAGTAGGTGTATCTGTTTTTCCATTCTTTGGATCTTTCCCTTCCTTTCCATCCTTTCCGTCCTTGGCATCCTTGCCATCTTTGGCAGGTGTCGGTGGAGGAGGCATCATGTGTGGTGGAGGGGTCTGTTTTAGCTTCAGGAAAATTTGGCGCATTCGTGAAAGATCAGTTGGTTTGCCAGGTTTGGGACCCTGGATGACAACGATTGAAGGCTTCTTATCAGGATCCCTTTTCCCTCTCTTCTCAATATTAGGGACCTCACGAGGAATGAGTTCCGCTATTGCTTTCCAGTAATGCTTGTCGGCTTCTTTGTGGAACTTCTCTTGGTTGGCCAAGTAAAGCTGCAATCAAAATCAGATAAATTTGATCTCTTAGATATGAAGTAAGGAAGGTGAAATGTCTACATTTCGTGCACAAGCTTGTGTGTAGAAGTGAGAGAAAATAGATACAATAGGTAGAAAATGTCATATATTGAATATTTTCTCAGTACTACACTACTACGTACCTTCTCTCTTTCTCTGTTGTTAGTCTTGTTAGTTTCACAATTGAGCTTCCTTTTCTCATAAAAGGCTCGTTTAAACTCTTCAGCTTCTTCAATAATCTGGTTTCGCATCTCCTTTTCTCTTTTCTCCTTTTCCTCGAGATGGATGGCATTTAGACTGCAAGAATCCATGTCTAATGATTACTATATATATGTCATGTGTGTGTAATAACCAGAAAAAACAAATTAAAAACCAAAAAACAAAGACAAAAGGATTAAAATACCGATCTTTTCTTCTAACCAAGAACCCTTTGATCTTTAATTCCGCAACTATGCTACTATTACTAAGATATAGGATCTAACTTAAACTAATTAACTGTGTCCTCAGTTGATTGAACAAGGAATTTTAATATTAGATCCATGAAAATCTGAAGGAAAAGGAAAGAAGCAGCTGCATATGATCATGAGATCACTCTCGAAATTGCGACGATGTTGCATTGCCTAGTGATAAAGAAGCAGCTTTCTATCGTTAAAACCCATTTAGGCCAATAAACAACATGCAAGTATCCATATCTCACGATAACTGTATATATTGGAAAATTAGTTCTTCAGAAAATGAAGAACAAATCTTAAGAGTCTCCAGGCCTCATAGATATCTAAAGAAGTCAATCAACCAAGTGAAACATGGGTGGAGTTTGAATCTAAAGATGCTCATACCTACCAAATAAATTGTGGTATCTAATTGTATTTTTATCTCTTTGTTGGAAGAGCTCTCAAGCTCTCAAGCTCATAACCCTTATCACTGATCATTATCATATTGTTAATAGAGAAAAGGATGCCAAAAAATATCTATATGCTTGCAGCTTTTTCCTTCAGCAAACAATGCCATAGTTTATGCTAGAAATTTCTACATAAAAAATCAATATATAGAAGGATATTGTTAGGCTTTACCACCAGATTGAGAAAAAACACAATATATTGTGGCAAGATGAAAAGTCTCTGGCCGTAGTTAAATAAGTGCTACTATGCAGTATCATTTGTAGGCGGTTGTAGCTAGTTTCTTAGTGCATTGTTGACTCGATAAATTATACTGTTGTAGTAACTTATATATTCTATATCTATTGAGGTTTTATTTGCACCTCCGCATTTGCTATATGTACCTCCCTAATTTTTTGTAAAATTTTATTTCCGATTTTCCCCATAGAAAAGACTATAAAATTAGAGTTTTTCCGTCTTGTTTATATTTGAATAAGTTTAATCGAGTTGAAACATGAAGTCATGAACAATAATGAGACTTAAAATTGAGTTATGTTCATGAATATAATCCTTTTCGGTTATGAGATTTCAAGGATTTTTGGAAATAACATAAGGTGATCAAAGTGGGAATCAATTTAGATATAGGGTTGATGTATTGAATAATGGCTTTCACTTTCATTTGGGTTGCGTCATTGAATTCAGATCGATGATTCATATGTATTACCTATATTCTTGACATGATTCATAGCAACCCCATACTCATATGAATTTGCAACACTGATCCATCAGTCAAAGAATTTGTAAACTAATATCAGGAGCATTGACAACTCAAACTTACACATATTTTACTCTCTCTAATCTGGTAAATTAAGTCCACTTTTAAGATCACATTAACGGATGATGGAGGATGAAGAGATAGAAAATGGCTAGGTTGTGGTTTAATTCACTTTTATTTATGTTTTACTTTTTTATAAGGGCAAAATAGAAAATAAAATTTTACAAAAATTCAGATAGGTATACTTAGCAAATGTAGAGGTGCGCATAGAACCTCCCTTATATATAAGAGAAGTGAGTTCATGTATGATGAATCTGGAATAAAAATTTTATGAGGTTTCTCTTAGTCATTGCATCCCATATTACATGATTAATTAGCATTATTAAGGACATCAAAGGTTGATTTTTGCACTCTACCACATTCACAGATCACAAGTACAGATCTCCGTCTCTAATTAAACTAGTCGAGTTTTACCGGTACCCTAGCAGATTATGAACCCTAGCTATAAATGTGCAAGCAACTTTCTGCTACTGTATATTCACCCAAACGCCATAATACACAAGAAAACGCAATTCCAAAATATAGGAACAAGATCATCCTCAAATGCATGTAGATGCCATTTGTTAGAGCAAACAGACATATAATATATAGCATACAATGTTATATTGAATAAGAAGTACTCACCGGCGCCACTCGCGGCGTGCAAACCCTTCCTCGCGCATTTGCTCTGGAGGCGGAAGCACCGGCCCATCGGAAGTTAAAAGGTCAGCTCCATTATCACCATCTGCATTGCCCACCGGAACCGCCGAATCAAATGGCGACGCGTAGTTATTGGTGTCCTGCTGCTGCTGCTCGTTGGGAAGAACGACGTCGTCATAGAAATCCCCAAGTGGTGCGTCGGAGGAGGAGAAGTAGACCTGGGTGGGAGGGTTGAACGACGAGTCGTAGCTCACGTAACCATCGTCGTCGAAAGGTTGAGCGGTGGGAGACGGGTTCTGGGGTTCGTCCTCGTTAGGGAATGAGTCGAAGGACGACATCCTCGGATGGATTTGAGATTTCCAGTCTAAACTGAATGGGGTGTTCGAATACAAGAACATAGAAGAAGAATGGGGATTCTGTTTGTGGGAGATGAGATAAGAGATCGGTGTGTTCGCACTACTGGAAAACCCATTCGAGGCGACGACTTTTTGTCGTCAAAAGTCGTCGCCTCGAACCCGAAGAGACAACAAAGTCGTCGCTAGGGGTCGTCGCTTCGTTTTCGTCGTTTCGGGTTCGAGGCGACCACTTTTGCTTCAAAATTCGTCGCTTGGACATTTCAAGCGACGACTTCAAAGTTTGTCGCCAAATTATGAGCGACGAAGTTTGAGTCGTCTCCTCGCATTCGAGGTGACGAATTTTGGGTCGTCGCTTCCAATTCTAGGAGACGAAGTTTGGGTAGTCGCTTACAATTTCAGGGGACGAAGTTTGGTTCAAAAGTCGTCGCTAGAGTGTATTTTTAGTGCGACGAATATCAATGTTCATCGCTTCATGTCTCCATTTTCGTTTTAAAAAAATTTCCCGCCATTTTTCGTTTGAGTTCGATTTCGTTTTTATGTCCAGTTTTTGGAGGCGGTGGAGGAGGCGACGGAGGAGGCGACATAGGAGGCGGTGGAGGAGGCGACGAAGTCGGAGAACGATCTGCCATCGCTGCGGGGTTGGGGAGGAGGAGAGGGAGGGAGGCGGTGAAGGAGGCGACGGCGACGACGAGGAGGAGAGGGAGGGAGGGAGGGAGGAGAGGGGGAAGAGGAGGAGAGAGAGGGAGGCAGTGGAGGAGGCGAGGAGGAGAGGGAGGGAGGGAGGCGGTGGAGGAGGAGAGGGAGGTAGGCGGTGGAGGAGAGGGAGGGAGGAGAGGGAGGCAGTGGAGGAGGAGAGGGAGGGAGGGAGGGAGGAGGATGGCGACGGCGAGGAGGAGCGGCCGGAGGAGAGGGAGGCAGTGGAGGAGGCCGGAGAGGGAGGGAGGCAGTGGAGGAGAGGGAGGGAGGCAGTGACGGAGTGAAGAGGAAGGAGGAGAGGGAAGAATATATATAATCAGCACTTTGAATTATGGCCGTTAGATTTGGGAAATCTGACGGTTCATAGGGTGATCCGCGCAATGTGTTTTAATTGGTTCTCAGCATGTGGCGCGGATTCAACACTGAAGCGACGAAGTAAGAGAAAATCTGTCGCTTCAATAATATTTAAAAGTGAAGCGACGAAGTACTAGAAAATCCGTCGCTTCAATAATATTTAAAAGATTTTAAAATTTTTATTGATTATACTGAAGCGACGAAGTAATACAAAATCCGTCGCTTCAATAATATTTAAAAGATTATAAAATTTTTATGAGATTATACTCAAGTGTACAACTTTTCGAAGCAACTATATAAAAGAAGTAAAATTTTGAAAAACACTGTGAAATAACATTTGATCATTATGATGAAATACAGTTATGGTAAAAAAATTACTTAAATCTGACAAAGTTAGAGCCCCGATCGACGCGGTCAACCTTATTTAAACTTATTTCTCTCTATGGGGAACCATAGTATCGGGAGGTAAAAGTTACCAAATTTTTACATGGCTGATTACGTCTCATCTATTTGAGAATTTAATGTTTGGAAGAGTCGACGAAACAAGGTCATCTAAAGGTACGTAATAGGGTTTTCGTGTGATAAGTTTTATGAAAATATGGTTGACCGTTTCGATCGAGCGTCGAACGTTTACGAAACGAGCTGATTTTTATACTCTACTCATATTTAACTATAACGATCACATCAGACGGTCAAATTTTTCATTTTGTGAATTTAGCCATTATAACGACAACATTCTCACTAATACGTTATAACTTGATTATAAGATTATACTCAAGTGTACAACTTTTCGAAGCAACTATATAAAAGAAGTAAAATTTTGAAAAATACTGTGAAATAACATTTGATCGTTATGATGAAATACGGTTATGGTAAAAAAATCACTTAAATCCGACAAAGTTAGAGCCCCGATCGATGCGGTCAACCTTATTTAAAATATATTAAACTACCGTTTTGAGGGCCTAAACGAACTCGAAAGCCCGAAAAAACCCACACGTCGTGGCAAAGCAACAAGTTTGACTCCTGGCGTCATTTCCTTTCCGAAAATGTATTACAATCGTCAATCGGACACCAAATGCCAAATCTACAACTCTCCAAACTATGAAAATATGGTTGACCAGATTACATGAAGCGACGACTATTCATCAAAACTCGTCGCTTCGTTTCATATCTCAGCGACGAATATTGACGAAGGTTATCAACTTCGTCGCTTGAATTTTGAGTCGGCGACGCAGATTGAATTTTCGTCGCTACAATTTACAAAATATTATTGGGACGCGACAACATCCAATATTCGTCGCTTCAATAAGATGTGAGCGACGACTATTGATCAAAAGTCGTCGCTCTCGTTTTCTGAAGCGACCAATCCAATATTGGTCGCCTCAATGTGTTGAGGCGACGAACTTTGATTTTCCCTTTCCAATATTGGTCGCTTCAGACCTGATTTCCAGTAGTGTCGGATCCAGAACGCATGCGTGGCATTGTGATTGCTAGAGATCAGCACACTCTCTCTCTATTACACCAACGTGTTGGCGTTTCGATTAGCATGCATGTCACATGAATTATCCATTCGACTTGAAAACTTCAATTAACAAAAATAATTCAATTCAATTTGCTTTGTAATATATGAGAAAACAAACACGTACAATGCTATGTTTACATGCAAACCAACTATAGTTTTTGTGAATTTACGATACTTAACAAAAAAAAAACCTTATATATGTTTATATGTTTATTTACGCATAATCGTAAAATAAAATTATGAAATATGAAATTTATAAAAGTGTGTATTTTATATCCACTACTGGAAATCAGGTCTGAAGAGACCAATATTGAAACGGAAAAATCAAAGTTCGTCGCCTCAACACATTGAAGCGACCAATATTGGATTTGTCGCTTCAGAAAAGGAGAGCGACGACTTTTGATCAATAGTCGTCGCTCACATCTTATTGAAGCGACGAATATTGGTTTGTTGTCGCCCCCCCATAATGTTTTGTAAACTGTCGTCGCTTCATGTTTTAAAATCTGGTTAACCATATTTTCATAAAACTTATCACACGAAAACGCTATTACGTACCTTTATATTGGTTTGTTTTGTCGACTATTCCAAACATGAAACTCTCAAATAGTTTGGAGAGTTGTAGATTTGGCATTTGGTGTCCAATTGACGATTGTAATACATTTTCGGAAAGGAAACGATGCTAGGAGTCAAACTCGTCGCTTTGCCACGACGTGTGGGTTTTTTTCGGGCTTTCGAGTTCGTTTAGGCCTTCAAAACGGCAGTTTTATATGTTTTAAATAAGGTTGACCGCATCGATCGGGGCTCTAACTTTGTCGGATTTAAGTGATTTTTTTACCATAACTGTATTTCATCATAACGATCAAATGTTATTAATTTCACAGTGTTCTTTAAAATTTTACTTATTTTACATAGTTTCTTTGAAAAGTTGTACACTTGAGTATAATCTTATAATCAAGTTATACCGTATTAGTAAGCATGTTGTCGTTATAATGGCTAAATTCAAAAAATAAAAATTTTGACTGTCTGATGTGATCGTTATAGTTAAATATGAGTAGAGTATAAAAATCAACTCGTTTCGTAAACGTTCGACGCTCGATCGAAACGGTCAACCATATTTTCATAAAACTTATCGCACGAAAACGCTATTACGTACCTTTAGATGACCTTGTTTCGTCGACTCTTCCAAACATGAAACTCTCAAATAGTTTGGAGAGTTGTAGATTTGGCATTTGGTGTCCGATTGACGATTGTAATACATTTTCGGAAAGGAAACGACGGCAGGAGTCAAACTCGTCGCTTTGCCACAACGTGTGGGTTTTTTTCGGGCTTTCGAGTTCGTTTAGGCCTTCAAAACGGCAGTTTTATATGTTTTAAATAAGGTTGACCGCATCGATCGGGGCTCTAACTTTGTCGGATTTAAGTGATTTTTTTACCATAACTGTATTTCATCATAACGATCAAATGTTATTAATTTCACAGTGTTCTTTAAAATTTTACTTATTTTATATAGTTGCTTTGAAAAGTTGTACACTTGAGTATAATCTTATAATCAAGTTATACCGTATTAGTAAGCATGTTGTCGTTATAATGGCTAAATTCAAAAAATAAAAATTTTGACCGTCTGATGTGATCGTTATAGTTAAATATGAGTAGAGTATAAAAATCAACTCGTTTCGTAAACGTTCGACGCTCGATCGAAACGGTCAACCATATTTTCATAAAACTTATCACACGAAAACGCTATTACGTACCTTTAGATGACCTTGTTTCGTCGACTCTTCCAAACATGAAACTCTGAAATAGTTTGGAGAGTTGTAGATTTGGCATTTGGTGTCCGATTGACGATTGTAATACATTTTCCGAAAGGAAATGACGCCAGGAGTCAAACTTGTCGCTTTGCCACGACGTGTGGGCTTTTTCGGGCTTTCGAGTTCATTTAGGCCTTCAAAACGGCAGTTTTATATGTTTTAAATAAGGTTGACCGCATCGATCGGGGCTCTAACTTTGTCGGATTTAAGTGATTTTTTTACCATAACCGTATTTCATCATAACGATCAAATGTTATTTCACAGTGAAAAATTTAAAATCTTTTAAATATTGTTGAAGCGACGGATTTTGTATTACTTCGTCGCTTAAGTGCTTAAAAAAGTAGAATCCGCGCCACATGCTGAGAAACAATTAAAACACATTGCGCGGATCAACCCTATGAACCGTCAGATTTTCCAGATCTAACGGCCATAATTCACTCCCCTTTTATATAAATCTCTTCCCCCTCTCCTCCTTCCTCTTCACTCCCTCTCCTCCTCTGCCGTCGCCTCCTCCACCGCCTCACTCCCTCTCCTCCTCCCTCCCTCTCCTCCTCGCCGTCGCCATCCTCTTCACTCCCTCTCCTCCTCTTCCCCATCTCCTCCCTCCCTCCCTCTCCTCCACCGCCTCCCTCCCTCTCCTCCTCGCCGTCGCCGTCGCCTCCTCCACCGCCTCCCTCCCTCCCTCTCCTCCTCTCCAACCCCGCAGCGACGGCAGAGCGCCTCCCCGCCGACCCTCCTCGACGCGGCCGTCACTGTCTCCACCTCTACGACGACGTCGTTCTCCGAGGTCCACCTCTACGGTGACGTCGTTCTCCTCCTCCACCGCCTCCCTCCCTCTCCTCCTCGCTGTCGCCAACTCCTCCTCAACTGGACAACAATTGGACAAAATTATTTTTGAAACGAAATCGGCAGGAATGAGGGGTTCAAACTGGACAAAAAATTATAACAGACATGAAACGACGAACATTGGTATTCGTCGCATGAAATTTTATCCCATACACTCTAGCGACGACTTTTGAACCAAACTTCGTCCCCTTAAATTAGAAGCGACCACCTAAAATTCGTCGCCTCGAATGTGAGGAGACGACCTAAACTTCGCCGCTCATTATTTGGCGACAAACTTTGAAGTCGTCACTTGAAATATCCAAGCGACGACTTTTATAGCAAAAGTGGTCGCCTCGAAATCGAAACGACGAAAATCAAGCGACGAAAACCCTACACCATAAATTGATGCACCAGATTGTAAACAACGAACTCGGTAAGATTTCAAACCTTGTGTGAGTAAAATAAACAAATTTAGGATAATATAATTATAGCAACAAATGGAAATAACATTTCCAAAACAACCATAACACGACAATCATGAATCACAAGGTGCATTCAACCAATAGAATCAAACTCAGGGCAAATGACCTCTGTTATTCCCATCCAATTCACACAAAGACAAACTGATTAGAGTTCTAATTGGTCGTAACCAATCACCCGGTCAAAGGCTTGGTTCCCGATATAATTTTCATAAGGATCCCAATTCAACCACATTACGTAAGATCCGCTCCGCCACACATGTAAGATCCCATTTCAACCACATTAGGCAAGATCTTACATTGGCCGTTGGTTCACAAACCAACGCAACCACACATCACACAACTCATACAATCTCAATTATGATATTTTCATAATAAAACAAATCACTCAATGCACAACCACCAACATATATATATATATATATATATATATATATATATATATATTTTACATAAATATACATATATATGTATGCATTCACTCAGGAACTGTCAACTAATACCAATTATAGTTATTGATCGTAAAACCCTTTGAAAATCATTTTTATATTTAAATCATTTTACTTACCCATGAACCGTAGCCGATTAAGTTCATATGATTTAAAACAAATATTTATTTTTATAAAAAAATTTCAAATTTAATGATACAATAAATATAAAATAACGTGTTCATGAGAATAATGTGAGGTTTACTCACTTTAATTACTCCCGCTACGTCTTCAACCTCTCAAAGGTGGGATATCTACGCGCTGTCCAGCACTTCAGCGACATTATCGAAACTTACCTTTTAAATTTGAATAAAGTGTATCATAATTCGCTCCCATCACAAAACCCTTGTTTCTGCCTAAACCCGGGGGCCTGGTAGATACAGATGAATCCAACTTGATCTCCTGCAATCCTGCTCACTAAGGGGAATACCGGGCGGGCCGGTCTTCTCCTCTCCGATGCCTAAGTTAGTATAGTTGGAATATATATAACCAATGCACGTATGTAAGCGGGGAGAGAGATAAGTTACCTATTAAAGAGGGTAGTTGGGGCCCTTATATAGGTGGTTGGGGGTGAGGGCTGGCCTCACCCTTCGATGTGGGACTTGTTCCCTTCTGTTTGTTCATTCTAGTGCCCTCTTTGGCAGGCTGGCGCCCCCGGCCCCAGGGTCCCTGGAGGCAGGATAGAGTGCTGGACCCCGAGGCCGGGTGCTGGTGATCTGGTCTCGGGCCTTGGGCCGGGCCCTGGTGCGCTTGCTGCGGGTCTGTGGGCCTGCTGTAGCCTCTCTGCGGCTACTGTCAACAAGTCCCCCAAGTTCCCGGTCAAGTGCAATCTTGAATGGGGACTTAAATTTGTCTTGCTCTTGCCCCGCAGACCCGCAGGGTTACCAACCTACCGGTGCCCAGTCCCCCAAGTCCGCGTTAAAGATTGGGCGTGACCGAGGTGAGTACCTGTTACCGATGGTAAGTAAAAGTTTATAAGTACGTTTGTAATATAAGTAGTACTGTGCTTTAGTGTTGTGGTGCTATGAGCATGGAGTGGGGTTCACGGGAGCTCGACCGGGCGTCCTGGCATATCGAGACGAGTCCCGGATGAACTTGCAGACTGGACCTCGCCCGGGCGTTCTGCCATATCGGTGCGAGACGGAGTTCACGGGAGCTCGACCGGGCGTCCTGCCATATCGAGACGAGTCCCGGATGAACTTGCAGACTGGACCTCGCCCGGGCGTTCTGCCATATCGGTGCGAGGCGGAGTTCACGGGAGCTCGACCGGGCGTCCTGCCATATCGAGACGAGTCCCGGATGAACTTGCAGACTGGACCTCGCCCGGGCGTTCTGCCATATCGGTGCGAGGTGGAGTTCACGGGAGCTCGACCGGGCGTCCTGCCATATCGAGACGAGTCCCGGAGATGCTAGCCTGCGGGAGGGCCTGTTGGTGCGTGGACTAAGCCAACAGGTACCCCGGAGAGTGTTACGGCCGTACCGAGGCATCGGTTAACACTTGCTAGTTCTTCTCAGCTTTTGTTGGTTAAGCGTTGAGGTAATGTGCATGTTTGTTAGCCTGCGGGGAGACTTGTTCTGTGTTAGAGAAACAATCTGCCCAGTGGAGTGGCGTTGAGATAACGAGTCTCGCCATGTATCCCCAAATGTATCACAGTTCAGTGTGATGCAGGGTTTTTATCCTGCTGGACAAGAGTACATGGGTTAGATGTAAGCTCACTCGGGTTTATAAAGCCCATGCGTTTAGAAGCCTTGAGTTGTTGTTGGCTCGTTCCTGCTCGTAGGCGAAGGAAGGTGACAACCGGTAGAATGCCTTGGAGTGGGTTAAATGTCACAGGGCCGGTGGAATGCCATAGTGCTGGGCGGATCTCGACCGGGCGACATGCCATATCGAGACGAGTCCCCCAGTGATATGTAACGAAGATGGTGCTAGAAGGAGGGCTCATACCTGGATAGATGCTCTCGAAGCAGTTGGAAAAATCACAACCGGTGAGAGGTCTTTAAGATATACAATGAAGAAGCCATGCAGCCGGTTGAATGATCATAATCGTGAACTGCCATGGTGCCGGATTGATTCGGAGTTGACTTTCTGGGAAAACGAGGGGAGTGGACGCCTCGTTGTTCGCTCCTATCTCCCTAACTGCCGCTTGTAAGTGGGACAGGTGGCGGACATGCGATGAAGGGGAGAGCCCATCAGTCCCATCAGTTATGATGGATGGGATCCCTTATCCATGCTGGGACACGTGTCGGCAGGGAGCGGTCTGAGATGGAGGGAATCCACGGCTGGGGTTGCCTTACTTTTCTTGTTGCCCTATTTATTGTGCCCTCTGCTCTCCTCCTGCCGCAGTTTGCCTACCTTTTTCCCTCTGCTCTCTTCCTCCACCTTGCTGCAGATCTGAATTATTTTTGTGTTAGGGTTATGGCGTCTGGGAGATCTGCGTATTATGGCGGCGCAAGCCGCGGGCCCAGAAGGCATGAGCTGCTGGATGGTGATAGGGTGATCCTCTGTGATGAGCCAATCAGAAGCATGGATGAAAGAGAGATTAGGGAGTTTCGGGCGAAGTGGGACATCGACTCTTCTGTTAAACTTCGAGGCCTGCGTCCCGGGGAACTGGCCTGTAACCCGGAACCGGGCTGGGTTGCCGTTTTAGACGATCAGTTCCGACACGGACTATCGCTGCCGCTGCCGGGATTTGTTCAGTACATGCTGAGCTCACTAAATCTTTCCCCGGCCCAGCTTCCGAGCAATCAGTGGAGGTAGTTGCTTGGGCTTGGGTGCCTGTTTAGTCTGAGCCATATGGACTGGCCCACGGTTAATGAATTTCGGGCGCTGTACAAGATCTCCTATTGCAGAAAGGCCCAGTGCAGCGGTTGTGTGAATTTTGCCACGCGGGAATACGGTGTTGCCATCACGCATCTGCCGTCGTCGGTTTCAGATGTCTGGAGGAGGTCGGTGGTGCTGGCCGGTGGGAAGTGGCAGCATACTTGGAGGGGCTATCAGGTGCCCGGGGCTTATCAATCGATCGGGGACCAGTCGTTCCAGCTGGAGGACTTGGAGAAGCAACGGTTATACCGGTTGTTTGCTGGCTGGGACCATCTGAGCCGGAGCTCCTATAATTTCATCCGATGGAACGTGCTGGAGATATGCGGGATGGGGAGAAAATCTGGTAAGGTGTCTTG
This sequence comes from Potentilla sterilis, assembly GCA_963682095.1. Classification (NCBI taxonomy): domain Eukaryota; kingdom Viridiplantae; phylum Streptophyta; class Magnoliopsida; order Rosales; family Rosaceae; genus Potentilla; species Potentilla sterilis. Next base: position 24,654,541 of record OY821766.1, read on the forward strand.
CACTTTGCTTTTGCATGGTTGCTTGTGTTCTGACCGCTCGACTTATCGGTTTGCAGCTAATGCCCCCCGGCTCGCGCTTAAAATTGAGGAGACTATCGAACCGGATGAAGAGCTTGTAGTCTCGAGATTGATGGAGACGGGGGAGACGGCCGCGAAGACCGTTATTGATACGACTACCCAGAAACGCAGGGAGCATGACAGGCCGGTGCCGCTCGTGTTTCCGGACGCTCACTATGGAAGGCGACCGGGCGGTGAGAATAACTCCCCACTCTTTATTCGGGAAGGGCGGTCTGTGGGGCTATCTGGTCCAGAACCCGTGGCACGACCGATGGCGGTACGGACCTCGCGGGAGAAGGAAACGGCAGAAATGTTCGGGCGCCGTCGAAGCAGTCATGGTGAAGCTCCGACCAAGAGGGCAAGGGCGCTTGTCGCTGGGGCGTCAAGTTCGGGTGGGCCAATCGAGCGGGCGGTGGCTCCTGCCGTGGAGGTGGGTGGTCGAAGGATTCAGGTGCCGGAAGCCAGTCGCAGTTCCGGTGGTGGAATTGGTAGGTTCGTGATCGCTACCATCGAAACCTTGGGACTTGACCGGGAGGACCCTGGGACTGGACAATCGGGCGAGAGCAGGACGAAGCCCGTGGAACTAGCTGTTCGGGTAAGTGTTTTTGTGCTTCCTTTTCTCTTGGAGTGACACGAGCTAATGTTCCTTTGTTTACCTTTGGCAGCTGGTTCATATCCTTTATGCCGCGGAGCCCAGAGGGGAGGCTGCTGCGGTTTTGGAGAGGCGGGTGGAGGAGCTGAGCGTGCGGGTGGATGTGGCGGAAGCCAAGCTTGCGGAGGAAAGAGAGGAGGTTGGTCGGTTGAGCACCGAGCTCGTGCGGGAGAAAGAACTAACCGGTCGGTTGCACCATGAACTCTTGCAAGAGCAGGAAGAGGCCGATCGGCAGGCTGCTGCTCGGGAAGGGAGGGTCGCGGAGCTGGAGGCGAGGGTTTTGGAGCTGCAGACCCAGGCTGTTGCCCGGGAAGGGAGAATTGCGGAGCTGGAGGCGAAGGTTTTGGAGCTCCAGAGCCAGGTTACAGTAGTCGCCCAAGGAAGGGAGAAGCTCACGGAATCCCAGCTTGCTGAAGTGGCCGACAAGGCTGTCGACGACTTTCGGGAGTCGGTGGAGCTTGAGGAGATGCTGGATGAGGCCCGGGCGAAGGGCATTAGCGATGCCTATCTGGAGTGGAGGGAGAAAGGATGGCTTGATGCCGAGCAGATGGAGGCTGATATAGCCCTAACCGAGATGGCGGAGTAAGAGCAAGCTCTAAAAAGTGGCGGGCCAGGGACTGGGTGCTCCGGGGGCGGTAGCTAGCTGTTTACCTTGTACATGCACATCTTGTAGCTGCTGTAGTTTATTCTTTAATGCCGTAACTGCATATTGCAATATTGATGCTAAATACATTGTTGTCGCTCTGTGACCGCTATTACTTAGGGTAGAACCGTAGGTGCTGGATATTCCACGGCCGGGTGGAATAGATGCCCTCGGTGTCTATAATGTGGAATGTTGCCGGTCCCACGGCCGCGGTGATCTGGTAGGGCCCTTTCCATGTTGGTTCTAGGGCCAACGGTTTTTTCTGGACCTTCTTCATGACCCAGTCCCCGACTTGTAGCTTTCTCTCCCGGACCCTTCTGTCATAGTACCGGGCGACCCGCTGCTTGTAGGTTTGGTTGCGCATATGTGCCTGGTCGCGACGCTCCTCAATGAGGTCCAGGTTGAGCAGTAGCCCCTCGGCGTTTGTTTCGGCGTCGTAATTCTCGACCTTGCCGTTAGGTATACCAGTTTCTACAGGGAGTACCGCCTCGCTTCGGAATGCCATGCAGAACGGGGTCTCTCCTGTTGTCTCTGCTGCTGTTGTTCGGATGACCCATAGCACCGCGGGGAGTTCTTCGGCCCAACATCCCTTCTTGGCATCCAGCTTCTTTTTGAGAAGGGTCTTGATAATCTTGTTGACCGCTTCTACCTGGCCGTTGGTCTGTGGGTGTGCCACTGAGGCGAACAACATTCGGGTCCCCATCGAGGCTGTGTACTGGATAAGATCAGCATTATTGAATTGTGTCCCATTATCCGTGACAATAGTCTGCGGTACTCCGAACCTGCAGTAGATGTTCTTCCATAGGAACTTTTTAACCCGTTCCTCAGTGATCTTTATCATGGGTTCTGCCTCGACCCACTTAGTCTGATAGTCCACTGCCACGATGGCATATTTGTATTGTCCCACAGCCGTTGGGAAATGGCCAATGATGTCTAATCCCCATTGTGCGAACGGCCATGGTGCCAACAGGATTGATAATACGATTGCCGGGGCATGAGGTACAGAGGCGTATATGTGGCACTTGTGGCAGCCGCCTGATATTTTTCTTGATACTGCCGCCATGTCTGGCCAGAAATACCCCGCTCGGAGCGACTTGTGGGATAATGACCTTGCGCCAGAGTGATTACCGCATACCCCTTCGTGGATTTCTCGCATGATAGCCTCTCCTGCCTCTTTTGTCACACACCTCAGCTGGGGGAAGCTGTGCCCTCTTCGGTACAACTGGCCATTGAGGAGACCGTACCGGGCGCACCGGAGGTGTAGCCTCCTGGCCTCTACCGCATCCTGGGGGATGGTTTTGTCAGTCAAATACTTGACTATTGGATCCATCCAGCTTGGCGGCGCTTCTTCCACCGCAAATATCTCGGAGATGGTTTTGTTTATACTTGGCTACTGGAGAGTTTCAATTTTTACTCTCCGGTACTCTGGGGGGTAGTTTCCGGTTGCCAGCCTTGCGAGGGCGTCTGCATGCCTATTTGCCTCTCGGGGAATGTGCTGGATCGTGGCGCCCTGGAACGGCTCAATCAGGGTTTTGGCCAAAGCCTGGTAAGAGGACAGTTGGGGATCCTTGACCTCAAACACCCCGTTCATGTGGTTCACCACTAAGCTAGAGTCGCTGTATATCTCCATGAACGAGATTCCCAACTCCTTGGCCAGTTGCAAACCGGCTATGAGGGCCTCATACTCGGCAGCGTTGTTGGAGGTGCTAAAAAGGAACCGTAAGGCATACTCGTACGACTGGCCATCAGGCGAGGTTATCATGACACCGGCTCCGCTCCGCCTAGTCGTTACGGAGCCGTCCACGTAAAGTTTCCAGCCGGTGGGGAGGCCTGGTTCGGTCTTTATGGTTCGCACTGCCTCGGTGTCCTCGTACCGGGCGGGGTCCGCTTCTACCGCCATTGGGGTGAGCTCACATATGAAGTCCGCAGCTGCCTGTCCCTTGATGGTCGTTCGCGGGGCGTAAGTGATATCGAACTCTCCCAGTTCAACTGCCCACCGCACGAGCCTACCGCTGGTCTCTGGTTTTTGCAGGATCTGTCGCAGAGGGTGATTGGTATATAAGGTGTTGGAATGAGCCTGGAAATAATGCCGGAGCTTCCTGGCACTAACAATCAGGGCCAGAGCCAATCTCTCTATGTCGGGGTACCGGCTCTCGGCTCCAGTAAGTCCCTTTTCTGCATAGTATACCGGAAGTTCGAGCGTGTCTTCCTTCCTGATGAGAGCCGCGGAGACGGCCGTTGCGGATGCAGCTATGTAGAGGTATAACATTTCGCCCGGCACTGGTTTGGATAGGAGAGGCACTGCAGACAGATATGGCTTGATAGACTGGAATGCCGCTTCATGCTCCGCTGCCCAGTGGATTTTCCTGGTCTGCTGTGCCTTGAGCAGCTTGAAGAACAGGGCGCACTTGTCGGTTAGGCGGGAGATGAATCTGGCAAGGGCGGCTAACCGGCCGGTCAACATCTGGACCTGGTTTCTCTCCCCTGGCGTTTCCATATCTAAAATTGCCTGGACCTTCAGCGGGTTGGCTTCTATCCCTCGCTGGCTGATGATGTGGCCTAGGAATAGGCCCTCTGAAATCCCGAAAATACACTTCTTTGGGTTTAAGCGCATTCCGAATTTGAGCATCTTACCGATGACTACGGCCAAATCCCGGACGTGGGCCCCTGCAGTCAAGCTCTTGACCAGCATGTCATCAACGTAAACCTTTACGGTTTTACCCATTTCTTGCTCCAGCATTCGGTTTACCATTCGCTGGTAGGTGGCCCCGGCATTCTTTAGACCGTACGGCATCCTCTTATAACAGTAGGTACCTCGGTCGGTTGTGAATGATGTGTGCTCCTCATCATCCGGGTGCATCCTAATCTGATTGTACCCGGCATAAGCGTCCATAAAGCTGAGCATCTTAAAGCCGGACGTGGAGTCTATAAGCTGGTCAATCCGAGGGAGCGGGAAGCTGTCCTTTGGACACGCCCGGTTCAGGTTAGTGAAATCCACGCACATACGCCACTGGCCGGTTCCCTTCTTCGGCACCATGACCACGTTAGCGAGCCAGCGAGGGTACTGGACTTCCCGGATGAAACCTATACCCCTCAATTTCTGTATCTCCTCTCTGATGGCCTCATACTTTGCCGGACTGAAGGACCTCCTCTTCTGCCTCACTGGGAGAACGTTGGGTAATAAATTTAGCTTATGGACGGCTATCTCCGGGGATATGCCTGGCATGTCCTCGTAGGACCATGCGAAGACCGAACTGTTGTCCCGGAGGAAGGCTATGAGCTCTTGCCTGACAACCGGATCGAGCTGCGTCCCTATCACGACACTTCGCTCCGGGTGGTCTACCGAAATGCAGATCGCTTCGATTTCCTCCACGGCCGAAGGTGGCTCCAGCTTTTCGGTGAATCGCCTAACTCTTTTTGAATTGATGTCATCACGGGGGTTAATGCTCAGATCCGGCACTGGCGCCTGCTGAGTGGTTGTGAAGACCTCGGTCCGCTTCCTCCCGTGGGTCAGGGCCTCTGTGTAATACTTACGGGCGATCCTCTGGTCCCCACGTATGGTAATAACTCCGGTTGGTGAAGGCATCTTCAACATCAGCATATGGCCGGCTATAAACGTTTTAAGCCTCCATAACCCTGGCCGACCGATTATGCCATTGTACGATGATAGGCAGTCGATAATGATGAACTCCAAATGCTCCTTTTTCGTTCTGTCTCCCTCGCTGATGATGATCGGTAGGTAATCCGATCCCAGAGGCTGGACGACCTCACCGGAGAAGCTTATAAGTGGCTCGTTATCCTGGGATAACTTGTTCATTCCTCTCTGCAACCCTTTGTATGCGTCTCGGAACATTACGTTGACTGAGGCTCCGGTATCGATCAGCATACGACTGGTTATCCAGTGGTCTATTTGGACCGTAATGAGGAAGGGGTCGTTGTGCGGTTGGATCAAATCCTCCGGCTCTTCCTCCTCGTAGAAAGTGACCGAGTTCCATCCGGTTTTAGCGGCTTGGCCGCTTCTTTCTCCGAAGGCGTACACCTCCTTCCCCCGGATCGATCTTAGGCATCGCTTCTTTGAGCTCTGGGTGAGCCGATCTATACGGTCCCCGCCATGTATCATGTTAATGCTCCCGTGTACTTCGATCCCCCCGGGAGTGCGGGTGCTTATAGTTCCTACATGCCGAGCTCGCGCTCGGTCTTTGTTGGGGTCATTCGGGCGGGCCTGGTCGTTCACGATCGCTTTCTGGGGTTTTGGTCACCAGTCCGAAGGGCTAGATCTTGGGGTTTTCCTGCTGGCGCAATAGCTAAGGCCCGCGGTGGTCGCTCTGCTGGCTTAGCTGCCAGGGGCTGCGCCGAGTGCACAAATGGCGGTCTTCTCCCTGGTCGGGAACCGTTGTCACCGCTTCGCCAGGGTTGCCACTCCTCCCGTATCTCTGCTTTCCTGGTGGCTGTAGGCGCACGGTTGCGATCTAGCCACCCGGTCGCGATCTAGCCACCCGGTCTTGCTTCCACGGGATGGCGGTAGGTCGTCCGATATTTGCTTGGGTGCCTTGTCCCCATATGTCTCGTGCTCTGCCTGAGCGTGCCTGACGGCCACGGTCATCAGCTCATCGTACCCCAGCGGCTCCTGTACTAGTAAGTTGTACTAAAGTTCCCCAGGTCTTAAACCCTGCTTGAAGGCCATCCCTGCGATCTGCTTGTCCAGGTTCCTGACCCCGGCCGTGGCAATTTGCCATCGGTTAACGAAGGCGCGTAGCGGCTCGTTGTCAGTTTGCATGCAGTCAAAAAGGATTGTTGATGTTTGGGCTGTCCTGGCTCTGAGAATGAACCGGCCGACAAACTTATCAGCCAACCGCTCGAAGGTTTCGACTGAGTTCACTGGTAGCTCGTAGAACCAATTCAACGCCTCTCCCGAGAACGTCTCTTGGAATACGTTGCAGCACATGGCATCCGAGTAGCCCCTCGTCCCTGCTTGTGACTTAAAACTGTCCAGGTGCTGGTACGGGCAGCTCGTCCCTGAATATGTCAACTTCAGAGGCCTTTGGTTTCCAGATCTTCCCGATTCCCTAATCCGGCGCGGGAAAGGTCCAATACGCTCGTTGAACCGCGCACTGCCCCGCGGTCGCCCTGCCATCCTCTCGCTGGTCTCCATGCGGCCCTTTATGTCCGACACCGAGGCGGAGAGCGCCTCGAGTGTCCGTGCGGTAGAGCTTTCCTGCTCGCTGGACGCCTGGCCCGTGCGGTACGGGGCTCGGCCGGGCCGGAGTTTTTCAGAGCTTCCGAAAAGAGTGGCGTGGCCACATGCACGGTCTTTCTTCTTCCCGTAGCCTGCCCTACCTCAAGATGCGGGAATTCGCTAGCCTTGCTTGCTGGCTGATAAGAGCACAATGTGCGACGATATTATATACTTATGCCCTCGTTTATGCTTTGTTTAACCCTTATTTATCTAAGATAGAGTCATAATATAGTTAGTGTCAATTTTGGTAGAGTTTTGGTGAAATGTGCTTAATTGTCCGAAAAATGACTAAGTATGAGAAATCTGGAAAATAGTGCAAAATATGTCTTTTTCGCGATTTTGTGACGAGTATAAATATGATCTATCCTTGTCCGAATTCTATGAAATTTGGTGTGCTTAATATTCATATACTGAGGAATGTTGTGTTAAAATTTCAGATCAATCGGAGTTCGGGAAGTCACCCAAAAGATGGCTGCAAAACGGCAGTCCGAGCAAACCAATCCAGGGGCTTCCAGAATTTTCCTGGGACTTTGATCCAACTTCGAAAAATCATTCCCGACGATTCACAAGGAATTTGATCGAGATATTTTATGGGGAGATGGCTATATGTGTCTAGTTTATCTGAGACTTGGAATCGCATCAATTGGAGCTCCGAGAAGGGAGATATGTCGGATTTACTGGAGCAAGGTCATTCCAGCCGAGTTGCTGCCGGTCTTGTGTTCTTGCGGGTTTGGGGCATTTTTCCATGGACCAAGCTCACCAAATGGAGTTGTCAAGCCTACACAAGAAGTTCATGAAGATATGCAGCCCAATCCAAGGAAGAAAATCAGAAAAAGAAGTTTCCTAGAAGAACCAAGAAAGGAAGGAACCAAAACCTTGTTGCACAAGGATTGCCTTTGCCGATTTGGACTAGGTTTTCTACCTAGGGTTTCTGCCGAATTTGCCTCTATATATAGCCATGTTTTCCTACAGAAAAATCATCTCATCTCAAGCATAGAATACTAGCCAAAAGCTCTTCCAAAGCCTCACCATAAATCCTATACAGAAAATAGTTTAGCCGAACCACCACCACCATGTAGATCCGTCCCACACCCTTGCCGAATTTCTTTGGAGGTTTCTGCAAGGCGTGCTCCATCTTCTCGTGGCTTCTTTATTGTTCTGTAATTTTACAATACTTTATCTATGAAGATTGTATGTTTTTATGGTTGTTGAATTTGGTTTTACTCTTTGTTTATGAACTTCGAATGCATGCGAATTTTGTATGACAAATTGTAATCTTTAACTTGTAGTATTTTCGTATGTATGGATAATTAGGGCAGTGGTATTAGAAGCATGTTTAAGATTTAATTTGGTTAGTAATCTAAGGGTGTTCCTTAACAAATCGAAACATTAGTTGTGCTTAAGCATTTGTTGTTTAAAGCATGTAAATCTAGATGTTAGGTTTCATTTAACCTGAGTAGAACGAATAAAGATGAAACGTATGTTGCTTTGATTTGTTGTGCTCACCTAGGGTAATACCTTAGCTAAAACTTGCATGTTAAATAAGATGATTGACAACCTTGCTTGTTTACATGTCTTCGATTATAGACTTTTGTGCTTCAATGCTATGTCTTGTATAAGGTAGCATAACTTTTAGGATCACCATGCGAATAGCTCGATCTTAAAACATTAGAAAAAGTCTCACAACTAGGTAAAAATCGGCTCCCGTTCTAGTTGTAGGTCGAAACTAAGTTGAGTCTTGAACATGTTAAATACTTGTCTCTTACTTTCTTTCATGCGAATCTATGTGTTAAAGAGTCTTTTGTGTGAACTGTTTTGTGTGAGAGATGATGATCACTTGTATATAGTAGTTTAGGTTTTGTTTTCTTTTTATTTTCGTGTCTTAGATATAGAGGCAGCCCTTGCTGCCAAGCCTTTTATCCCCCATAATTTCGTGTGTGAATATGTATATATGTATATAAGTGTGACAATTGTGTGCATATATGTTTGTGAATATTTTTGTTAACATTCTCATATTTCAGGTACCCTTAATCCCCGGCTAGAACGATCCCTACTTATTCTATACTACTAACGATTGTAGGGTTTATTATTGCGTGCGAGCTTCGGCTCACGTCACTGGCCACGGTGCTGCTTGAGGAGTGCCCTGCTGACCCTCTCGCTCCAGGGCCGCCAATAGGGCAATGTTCACCGCCTTCAATTCTTGGCATCGGGCCTCCGCTCTTAGTCGATCTTGATCGCCCTCTTCTCGCAAGCGCTCGACCTCTGCCTTCATCTTTTTTATTTCTCCCGGACCCTTCCGGTCGGGGTTTTCTGGTTCCTGGCGATCATGAGCCCTGTCTTGGATGGGAGAAAGGGCGAACTTCGCACCGACCTCAGCCTTTATGTTACGGGCCGGGTCGGGGAACTGAATTCGCACTTTCAATTTTCTGTCTCGGCCGGGGGAAAGGACGAACATCGCACCGTCCGCAGCCCCTGTACCTTGGGCCCGGTCGGGGAACTGAATTCGCCCTTTCGGTCCTTCCGTGTTGGCTTTTATCTTCCTTCCTTCCATAGCTTCCGGACTGCGGATGTAGCTACCTCTCCAAAGGATCAATAGAGTTCTACTCTCTGGCAGAGCAACACAACTTTTTGAACGACTTCCCACAGACGGCGCCAATTGTTTCTGCCTAAACCCGGGGGCCTGGTAGATACAGATGAATCCAACTTGATCTCCTACAATCCTGCTCACTAAGGGGAATACCGGGCGGGCCGGTCTTCTCCTCTCCGATGCCTAAGTTAGTATAGTTGGAATATATATAACCAAGGCACGTATGTAAGCGGGGAGAGAGATAAGTTACCTATTAAAGAGGGTAGTTGGGGCCCTTATATAGGTGGTTGGGGGTGAGGGCTGGCCTCACCCTTCGATGTGGGACTTGTTCCCTTCTGTTTGTTCATTCTGGTGCCCTCTTTGGCAGGTTGGCGCCCCCGGCCCCAGGGTCCTTGGAGGCAGGATAGAGTGCTGGACCCCGAGGCCGGGTGCTGGTGATCTGGTCCCGGGCCTTGGGCCGGGCCCTGGTGCGCTTGCTGCGGGTCTGTGGGCCTGCTGTAGCCTCTCTGCGGCTACTGTCAACAACCCTCAACCCCGAGGCTTGCCAAAACGCGACAAACCTCCTTCAGAGCCTCTCAAGTCTCCTAGATTGTCTAATCGACCATAGGGTCGAGTACCATGCGATTCATAGTTCAAAATTAAAAATCGTCTAACATCGAATTCAAAAATTCATAACTTGGTCATACGGTGACCGAATCAGACAAATAATATATCACAGCGCTCGTATTGACGAGCACGATACGATTAAACACACTACTGCCCCAAAACACCAAAAAGCTCCTTCACACGCCGCCCTAAGCGGCTGCACGTCAACCGCAAGCGCCGCCACTCAAAACTCACCCAATCCTATCACTAAGACCACCAACATAAAGATCACGATTCAAGAAGTTGAACTATACCTACAACGAACGCTGGCTTCGTCGGGAAGAGGTCGGGGACGCTGCTGGAAGGTTGGAAGCGTTGCTGCAATGGCCGAGCCCTAACCCTACAAACACAAGCTGCAAGCTAGCTCCCAAGGCTGAAGTAGACGAGTTTAGAGGATGGAGGACGACCCAAGAACAGGAGCCAAGGTCTCCGGTCACGCCTAGGAAGCACGTACCTCCAGCGTCCAAGCCGGCTGGGACTTGCGAAGGTCGCAGTGCCGCGTACAGGGAGGAACCGGACCCGCCGCTGGTATACCGCTGTAGAGGAGACGGAGGCGAGCACGTCGGTAGGCGGCACGAGGTCTGTGGCGGTCGGACAACAGAGAACAGAGGAGAGAAAGGTTGGCATAGAGAGAGAGAGAGAGAGAGAGAGAGAGAGAGATGAACAGTCGCTCGTGCGGCTATTCAGCTTGGTTATGATATTTTGCGATTTCAGGGTTTCCCACAATTTTCCTTTTTAAACCCCTTCCAAAAAAAGCTAAAAAACATAACAGGTCATGACTTTCTCATACGACGCCCGATTTTCACGTGCCGCATGTCTACGAACTCGTATCGACGAGCTCTACAAATACAAAATTTTTTGAAATTCCCGTCAGATAAAAAAGTTAACTTTTAACCCTCGGAACTCAAACGTTTTTGACAGTTTTAATTCTTGGAATCACTGTCGACCACAAACAAAACTTAATTAAAAGAGTACATAACATGAATTAGCACGTTCCACCCTTTATTTAATTTTGAGAAAATTACAAGAAATTAAAATTAAAATTAAAATCCGGGTTACTACACACACAAATTTAATCCGCAGTCTCACCATCCTATCCAAATTTTATATGTGGCAACGACACGTTAAATTAGACTTTCGGTGTACAAATAACAACTTACTGATTTTTTTAATTAGGCCGAACACATTGTAAAATATATTATATAATCAATATCTATGGTTTATATAATTCATTTAATGTTAAATAATTATATAAAATGATTAAAATTTGGGTATGGGTATAAGTTTTGACAAAATGGTTGAAGATGAAATATGAGTTTGAATTGTAATGGGTTTGAGTGAGTCAAAAAATGAGTTTGAGTTTAAGTTTTAAGTAGAGTTGTTGGAGATGCCCTCGATTTTTCTTTTTGATTCTACTCTCATATATATATATTGTGTTTTGTTGAAGGAAAAACGCATTATGTGTCTTCGTCAATATAACTGACGAGAGATAATTATGTAGTCATTATTGTCATTAATGTATTTACTATTACGTACCGTTGTAATACTCACCATATATAAAGAGGATTATCAATGAAATGAGTAGACCAATTCTGATTCTCCTGCAACACGTTATCAGCACGAGATTTTTTTAGCCAAGAAAAAAAAAAACCCTAGATTTGCCCCCACCGCCGCCGCCGCTAGCCTGGCTAGCAGCAGCCCTACAACCAACCAGATTCTGCTCCGATCGGCAACCTCCACAACCTCCGATCGGACCCACATCGATCCAAATTGGACCACCCATCGATCCAAATTCGGACCACCTCCCGCGCCGTCGACACTACCTCACCTGGCTAGACCCAGCAGCCCGGACCTCAAATCGGACCCAGATCGGACCTCAAATCGGAAGACTCCACCCGGATCGTCACCTCGACTCGGAATCGCAGCCCAGCACCCACCCGAAATCGGACCCCATTTGCCTCGCCACCATTTCTTACGCGTCTGCCTCGACGACGCTGCACTACTCCGCCCGGCCCTCCGATTCCAGACCAAACCAGTGCCGCCCAGATCGGCGCCACCAGTGCTCAACCCAAATCGGCGCCACCACTACTTGACCGAGATCGGCCTGCTCTCCCCGCCGCTCCAGCCTCCGATCGGACCAGATCGGACTCGACTGCCTCGCTCCAGTCGCTGCCTTGACGATTGGGGACTAAACCCAGTCCCCTCCCCGCCCCCCGTTTTCTCCTTAGGGCACCCAGAAATTTAATCTGGGTACCCTTTTTTCTGACGACTTCCTCGTCGGTAGAAAGGCCAAGCAATCAGACCCGGATCAACAAACCCAACCGGTTTTGGTTGACCCGACCCGCGAAAAAAAGGGATATTTACCTTTTTACCTGTAAATTCAAAGGTAATTTTTTGAAATTACTGAACAGTGAATTATATTTACTGATTTACGAATTTAATGATAAAATATGAAATTTTGTTTTATTTATTATATGCTAAATTATATTAAATATAATGATTAAATGTGACTAATTATATGAATATTGTTGTTTTTATATGTGACGTCTCGCTTACGATGCTGCGATCAAAATGGAATTGAGATCGAGCAACCGCTTCACACGTAGTTTATTTGGCAAACTGACAGTATGATCCAATTAAAGTTGTTGTTTTCGTTAAATCTCGATTAAATTATTTTATGATATAATGCTCTATTTAAATCACATTAATATTTATTTAAATGTTAAATTTAGAGCATTTTATTAGTGTTAGATAATTGTTTTATTTAATTGTGTAAAAAAGGAACGATAATGGAATTTCATCGGCTATGAAAATGGACAAACCAAAATTTTATTGTGACAACGAAATTTCACGAAGTATCGGATTTACCATAATGTATATTGGTTTATATTAGTTGTCGTGCATGTCATTTAGACCGCGAAATTAATACATTCTCTTTTTCCTCTCTTTTACAGATGGTTTAACCATCACAGTTTAGCTTTGACACATTGGACTCTGAAGAACTTGAGTACCAAATGCTATATGTAAATAGCAAAGAAACTTCCTGAAACAAATTATGCAAAGTAATGCAACAACCCTAAAACAAAAGGCAATGACAGTGTAAAGTATGCGAAAAAAAAAAATTCTGGAATAAATTATGCAAAGTAATGCAACAACCCTAAAACAAAGGACAATTACTATGGACGTAAAGATTCCTATAATCATCCAAAAATAAGTGGAGACAATGTATCATTTAAAAAATAACATAGGGGGCATGTCATGTGCAGTGAAGCACTCTGCCATTATTGTAAATCAATGAAGTATTGATACGTACATTGCAAGCTAACAAAGAATTAGCTGTGACTTATAATATCACTAACAGAAAAAACAGTATTACCGACGAAAAAAAAACGGCCGACGACATACTTTTTTATGGCCGACGATATTGTCTTTCGTCGCTAAAAATAAAAAATTGTCGGCTATTCCCCAAGAATAACCGACGATTTTTTCTTTCGTCACTAAAAAATATTTTTCGTCGGCTATACCCCAAGAATGGCCGACGATTTGAATTTTCGTCGGCCTTTCTCTTAAAGTATAGCCAACGAAAACTTTAGAAAGTTTGGCCGACGAAATTGGAATTTTCGTCGGCTATAAGTCTTTATATTTTCAGATCTGGACAGAAGATGCTCATTTAAAAAAAAACGGAAAAAAACGGGAGAAAGAGTGAAAAATCTGTGGGTATTGTTGAAATCCGTCCTCTCTTACATTGTGGAGCTATATATAGATACGTATATGTGTATATATGTTGATTTTGAGTTTTAGTTGAGTTGATTTTGAGTTTTAGTGATTTTGATATAGTAAGTGATTTTTTGTTTTGTTGTTGTTTTAGTGTTAGAATGTATGTATATATGTTGATTTTGAGTTGTAGTTGAGTTGATTTTCAGTTAGAGTATAATTATGTGTTTTAATTTAATGTTATTTTAATTAGTGTTAAAATATATATAAATATGTTAATTAATGGTTGTTGATAGTGTAATGAACTTAAATAATGGTTGTTAATTAATGGTATATATATATATGAGTTGATGTTGATAATAATATATATTGTAATATATATATATTAATTAATTTATTATTAATTAAAGTTATACATATATATTATTATCAGGCTATATATGGATCGAGATAAGAGTTGGATTTCGCTTCCAAGGCATGACCGACGATAGGAGTTGTGGATTTTTTGCAATTCGTCGAGGAAAATGCAAACGGGAAGGAATACCATTATTGCCCGTGCAAGAAATGTAAGTGTCGCAGTGATATGTGTCGATTTCCGATTAAGACAGTATGGGAGCACCTAAAGAGTAATGAGTTTTGGCCGAAGTACAAACGTTGGATATATCACAGTGAGCCATCATTAGATGGATCGCATGATCATGGGCAGTTTTTTGAGGCGGGCAGTAGTAGTACATCCAACGATCCAACAATGGCATTCGTCAACGACCTGTTTCCTTTTGAAAGCGGTGTACGTGGGGAACAATATATGCATGACCCGGTGCAGCCGTTCCCACAAGTTGTCAACACTGCTGCCTTTGACAAGTACAACAAACTGATTGAATTGCAACAGACCCCTGTGTCTTCAAGTTTTGAGAAGACAGTTCTTGAAAGTGTGATGGAGGTAATGAGGATTAAAGTCGAGGCAAAATCGAGCATCAGGCAAGTGGATGAATATCTACAGTACACTTCTTCGTTGTTGGTGGAGGGTCATCGTAATCCTACCAATCACCGTAAGGTCCGAAGTATCCTCAAAGATCTAGGGCTTTCCTACATTAAGATCCATGCATGCGCATTTGACTGCGTTCTCTTCTGGGGTAAAGATGCAGAAGGGAATGACCTTGCTAGCCTTGACACATGTCCGATATGTCATTCTGACCGATATAAGTTGACGGGAGCAGGCAATAGGAAACCTGTGAAAGTGCTTCGGTATATTCCGTTGAGAGATAGGCTTGAGCGGTTGTACATGTCAGAAACCACCGCAAAAATTGGCGTGAGCCGAAGCTCGCACGCAATAATAAACCCTACAATCGTTAGTAGTATAGAATAAGTAGGGATCGTTCTAGCCGGGGATTAAGGGTACCTGAAACATGAGAATGTTAATAAAAATATTCACAAACATATATGCACATAATTGTCACACTTATATACATATATACATATTCACACGA
The DNA here is from genome assembly GCA_963682095.1 of Potentilla sterilis. Taxonomy (NCBI): domain Eukaryota; kingdom Viridiplantae; phylum Streptophyta; class Magnoliopsida; order Rosales; family Rosaceae; genus Potentilla; species Potentilla sterilis. The sequence continues at coordinate 24,669,562 of OY821766.1, forward strand.
AATCATGGGGGATTGAGATAGGATCGGCAGCTAAGCTGCCACTAACACTAAGAACACAAAAATAAACCTAAACTACTATATACAAGTGATCATCATCTCTCACAAAACATTTAGCACTAAAGACTCTTTAACAAGTAGATTCGCATGCAAGAAAGTAAGAGACAAGTATTCATGCATGTTAGACTTAATCAATTTCGACTACAATTAGAGCGATTAGCCTTTTAACCAATTGTAAGACATCTAATGTTTTAAGATCATGCTATTCGCCTTCGATCCTAAAGTTTATGCTAATCCGGTTTTAAACGTTTTAACATTTAAGCACAAGAGTCCAAATCGAAAACAAGCAAACAAGTAAGGTCGTCAATCTTCTTATTTAACTTGCAAGTTCTAAGGTTCTTTAGATCTAGGGGAGCAACACAATCAAGAAAACTCAACTCGTATAACTTAATCATATTACTCAATCATATGAAATCTAGCACTTAGAATTACATGCAAACAACAAATGCTTAAACAAAACTAGTGTGTCGATTTTTGTGCTCTAACCTTAGATTACTAATCGATTTTAAGTCTAAATCATGCATCAAATACCTACTGCCCTAATTATCATACATACGAAATTCACAAGTTACATATTACAAATTAGCACGCAACATCATTGTTTTTGTCGAAACCTAAACTTAAATCTAAGCATCGATTCAAACAAATCTTTAACATACAATTCATAAAACCAAAACCGGTTCACACATAGACATATAAACCAACACCAAACATACATGAGTGTTTCATAGACAAAACCAAACATAACTAAACAAAAATTACTAAACCGAAGAAGGGAGTGGATCACACTTTGAGACACCTTGAGAGCTTCACGTTGTGTGGATCCGGCGAAGTATGGAGGCTGGGGTGAGGCTGCACGGCAATAGGTCACGTCGGCAGTAGGTTATGGAGGAGAAGTTCCAAGATTCGGCAAAGCAGAAACTTGGTTGAGGTGAGGTGAAGGTGGTTTTCGGTTTAGGTTTTTGTCTAGGATCTTTGGGGAATTTTGGTAGAGTTTAGGCCTTGTGTTTATGCTTGAGATGAGATGATTTTCAGAATGAGAAGATGAGGTTATATATAGAGGAGGCTGCCGGCTGCCCTATAGCAAAAGGAATAGAGAAAACCAAGTGGGATAAGGATTTGCAACCTTCCTTTTCAAAGTCTAATTAGGTTTTCTTTTTCTGATTTTTCTTCAAGGCTTGGGCTTCACATCTTCATGGACTTCTTGCATAGCATTTGGACTTCAATTGATAGGTCTTAATCCACCAAAAATGCATCATTGCCGGCAGCAACACAAAGGCACACAATCTGCCAAAATCGGCAGCTTCTCCTAGTTTGACTAGGAGAACTTGTTTCTTCATGTTTTTCTTCAATGCCATGGCCAAGTGTCTTCCTCTTCCCTTCATAAAGCTTGGACCATCTTCACATATGCATTTGTGCACCATTTGGTCCATTAAAAACAGAAAACACAAAAAGGGGGCAGTAGGTTCCTGGAATCGGCAGATTTGACCTTGTTGCAGTAATTCCGGCTTATCTCCCTCCGTGGAGCTCCGATTGATGCGATTCCAAGTTTCACGTAAACTAGACACATATGGCCATCTCCCCATAAAACAGTTCGATCAAAATCCTTGTGAGTCGTCGGGAATGATTTTTCGAAGTTGGGACACAGTCCCAGGAAAATCCTGGAAGCCCCTGGATTGGAATGTTCGGACTGCCCTTTTACAGCCAACTTTTGGGTGACTTCCCGAACTCCGATTGCTCTGAAATTTTAACACAGCATTCCTCAACATATGAATATTAAGCACATAAAATTTCATAGAATTCGGACAAGGATAGATCATACTTTTGCTCATCTCAGAATCGCGAAAAAGACATATTTTACAATATTTTCCAGATTTCTCAAACTTAGTCATTTTTCTGATTCTTAACCATTTTTCATCAAAACTCTACCAAAACGACACTAACTACATTATGACTCTATCTTAAACAAATAAAGGTTTAAACAAAGCATAAACGAGGGCATACACATATAATATCGTCGCACATTGTGCTCCTATCAACTACCCCACACTTATCCTTTGCTAGTCCCTTAGCAAATTAAACTAAACTAGACTCTAAACAAACTATTGCCCCTAACAATTTGTCTCAGGCTCGTATGTACACATAGCTTTCAAGTTAAATGCATGAGAATGCTTAGCACGAAAATTCCAAGTTTCATAAACATGTGACATCAATATGAGCATATACGAGCAAAAGTAAGCATGTAAACATGTTAAAAGCTAATTCAAATCACCTCACTAGGCATACTCTCTTCTTTTCTCTCGAAGCATGGTTATTCACTCAATAGTATATGCAAGCGAAAGATAATGAACTACGAAGAGTGACTTGCATATATCAAAGAAACGAAAGCACTTTGTGAATTTTTATGGAAAAACCTCATATGATAACTATCTGCACCAATGAACCAAAACCATATGCTTACTCTTGAGATAATCTCCACAAATCAAGTTTAACCATCTTAAGAATCATGAAAAAGATCAATAAAAGGGTTGTAATGGGGCTAGGCTAAGAGGTATTCGATATTTGGATAAGGAGGCTCAAAAACGTCACCATGGCCTTTGGCAAAGCTCAAATCTCCTTATGTCTTCTCGCCGAAAGGGTCAAATTTCATCTTGTTGGACCCTTACTTCATTCTTTTCTTCCCCAAAATATAGTGAATATGAACAAAGGTCGAAATATAACAATGCTAGACCTTCACATGCAAACAAAACTCCAAATTCACAACACTTTTCAAGACTAGACTTAGCAAATTACACTTTGAAACCGTGCCTATGAAATTCCTATACAAGTGCAATCATGCATGATTGTACTTAAACACAATATGTAAGACTCGACCTCTCATTCGATGACAATTTGTAAAGCTATGTTTAGCTCTGCGCCCACACAACGCAAATGGTTCTTTCAAATACTTCAAGATATGAAAGATTTGGGCTTATTCAATCTCTACATAAAATGTGACATGATAAAGAAACTATCCACGTCATAGCTAACTATGCGTAAAGAAAAACACATTAAAGATTAAATAAGAAAATATGTTTACAGATCAATTTCAAATCTCTTAAAGGTTCATCCATACTCTAGACGAAGTTTTGATTGTTTCGTTATATGAAGGTCAATATGAACCTGATGTTCAATATGAACCTATGTGTTCGGTTCATGAACAACTTTATCCTCAAGATCAAAGTAAATCAAGTTGGATCTGAGGACTATGTGGCAAGATTTAGTTACTAAATCATTGCTCAAAGTCACATTTGGAAAAACATGTGAAAATGCATAACTATACTAATATTACTGAAGCTCCATTGATCAAATAAAAGAATGATGGACATGATTAATGTAAAAATCAGGGGGAGGTGCAGACATCAGAGGGAGTGTAGCACATACATGTTTTTTTTCAAATGTAATAGGTGCGTTGTGCTCTTTTTGTCCTTCGACCAAAGTTTTATTTTCTCCCATTAAGTTTTTGTTACTTGACAAGGTTTTTAATGAGACAACACCACATGCACCATTTTATCTCTCACTCGGCACAAGGGGGAGTGTTGAAGGAAAAACGCATTATGTGCCTTCGTCCATGTAACTGACAAGAGATAATTATGTAGTCATTATTGTCATTAATATATTTACTATTACCGTTATAATACTCACTCTATATAAAGGGGATTATCAATTAAATGAGTAAAGGGGATTCTCCTATAACATGTTTTTCTTTAATAATGTACAGAATGATTTCATAAGTGACCGCAACAGTCGCTTTCACCAACTTAGAGCATTTCATAAAAATGGTATTGAGGTGACATAATAGCTAGTCGAATTAGAATTAAGGTGAAAAACCTTAAATACGAAAAACTAATGAAATTTTTTCATATTTGAATTTTTGACCTCCATCCCAAAAAAGAACAAAAAATCATGAACAGAGATCCCTTTTAGGTATTGATGAGTTTTTACATCATCTAATCGAATTATTTTATTAGAGGATCGATGGGTATTATGGAAAACTTGATTAAGTGTAGAAAGTATATTTATACAAATAATTTGGAGGTTTAGATAGGGAATTGAAATTCCCACCTGATAGGAGCATAAAATGCGACGTTCTGAATATGTTTTTACCCCCATTTATGCATTTCTTATCCCTTATTGTTGTAATATAGAGTCATTGAGTCATGTTGGAGTCGTTGGCAAGTGTTGGTGTATAAATTGAGCTAAAAATGCAGAAATGTCGAATTTTGAAGAGTTTTAGTTTGAGTAGGACTCCTTGTTGTACTAGGAATCCTGTTTGGACTAGGAAACCTGTTTTGACTAGGAAACTTGTCGGAATTGATTTCTTTATCTTTCGTCGTTTCTATTATTTGTGTAGAATCGGTTTGTGCTAGAAATTGTGAAAATGCATAATTATGGTGGAGTCCTTATTGAACTAGGATTCCTAATAAGAGTTTGATTGTGACTAGGACTCCTTTTTCAAGTAGAACTCTATTTGGAAAAGGAATCCTTACTAAAGTAGGAATCCCAGTTGGATAAGGATTTTACGAGTTTGAGTCCTAATTGAAGTCTACGAATTGAAGAGTTTTAGTTGAACAAGGAGTCTACAAATGCTCGACGTTTTTGAAATGTCGAAGGTATTTCATTGAAAATACAACTCCTTGTTGGACTAGGATTCCTTATCTATCTAGGACTCTTACTCATGACAATTGTGCTACATCTTTTTATCTTCTTTTTGATTTATTTCTTATTCTTATTTTTCAGGAATCAAAGAGAATATTAATGGAAGAATTGGAGGGAATATTTCGGCAAGAAAAGAAATTCCTTGCCGTGAAAGAGAAGAAGAAGAAACCAATTCGGATTTGGTTTCCTTGTGCCGAGCAACAATTCAGAAATTCCCAAGGGATTAATTTCCGATTTTAATTGTATTACTCTTGGTAATACACGGCTGAAGATAAAAGAAAAGAAGAAGAGATGGAATGGAACTCTTGAAGGCCGGCCAAAGAGAAGAAAATTGAAAGAGATATTCGGCTAGGAAAAGAAGAAAAAGGGAATGCAAAGAATGTATGTGGACTGAATTGTGACTTTGTGCAAGAATTCTTTGCCGAATTAAAAGAGAGTTAATTGAAGAAAAATCAAGAGATAATTCGGCAAAGAAAAGAGATAACAAGTGAATTTATTCAGCCATTATCTATGAATTTCAGAAAAGAAGAAAGGAGAAAAGCTTGGGATGAACTTGGACTTAATTGAAGCTTGGTGCATTACTTGTTGCCGAATTAAAAGAGAAATTGAAGTGATAATTCAGCCTTTTTACCAAGAATATTCGGCAGCAATTACATGAAGATAGGAAACCTTTGCCGAACCCTAGCTCCTCTCTCCTCTATATATACCACACTTTGTATTCATAAAAATGATCTTCTCTTCCTCACAAAAAGCTTGCCGAACCTCTGCCAAAATAAATTCAGAAATTCTTACCAAGAAGCATAGCCGAATCCACCACCACCTTCTACAAATCCGATCATACACCAATCCTTGCCGAATCTTCATTAAGGTTGTAACATGGATTGTACTTTGTTGGCTTTTGATTCTTTGTATTTAAACATAATTTTGTCTATGAAATATGTTTTGGTTTCTGGTTTTATTTTCGGTTTTGATAATTATATATGGGATCTTCGGATCTTTGTTATAAATGTTTGGATATTTTATATATGATTGCCGAATTATACATGTAGTTTAATTGAATTGGTATGATGGACAGCAAGCTTTAGCATGTTTTCTTGATTTAATTAGGTTTATTTCCATAATTCGTGTGCAACCGAAGGAGATGTCTAGATGCAATCGCAGGCCATGGTTGTTATCTAGATGTTGAATTCATATGCCGATTTAATACATGTTGGATCATACGCGTAGTTGATTTTAATATGTATTTCTCTAAGGGCTAGAGTAATTCTGGAAATTTACATGTCGATGTGAGATGAGTGACGCCATACTTGCTAACATGTTCCAATTCGACATATTGTGCTTATGTGCTATTTGTGTTTAATTTCTACGCGTTGTGTTACTAAACCGATTAGTACCATGTTTAGGATTACACGCGTTGTGGATTCTAAATACTTGTGATGTCTTGATTAATTAGATAAACCGCGTTGGCTCTAATTAAATTGGAACTTAGTTGATCTTGAATTCGTTTTATGCTTGCTGCCCTTATTACTTGTTTTAATTTTGTTGCATGTTTAATGAGATTTGTGTTTGGTGATTGTGTGGAAGATGTTGATCAATTGTAAATAATAACTTAGGATTTAATTTTAATAAAATTCACTAGATAATTATACATAAAATTCGACAACCCCCTTTTTGTGCAATGCTTTATGTGATTAAATGCCCTTGATTTCTCCGGATAGAACGATCCCTACTTGTCAATACTACAATCGACACAAGAAGGGTATTATGTGTATGTAGTTGTTTTGCAGGTATTTTGTGCTTGGATAACACCTCCATCACCACCCCTTATCCTGTGAACTCCCCAAACTACCCTTCTACCATTTCTGATTTTTTTAACACCTGCTGTTTATACTAGATTTTAGTAACACCTGTCAAGACTGAGAACTAGCCTTCAACATGCCATTTTCACCTACCGACTTCCTGTCTAAATAGTTACTTTTCTGGCGGTTTCACTACTGTCTAAGCTTAGAGTGTTTCCTAAGTTCTAGTATATTAGCAACGTTCCTAAGTTTCATGTTATTGTAGTAGTTTTTAGAAAAATTTAAAATACCGAAAGTTACACAGCAACTATTTCTCAAATACCACTCCTATGAGGTAGTCCTCCACCTGGGGTTTGAGATCAAAACTCCTAAATTTTTTTTTTTTCGACGGATATAGGAGACACCAACTGAAATTTATTTATTCAAATATTCGTACATATATATAATCCAGAGCCTCGACTCTTGGCTAAACAGCTAGCTACTCATACTGAAAAATGAAATACAAACTTACTTGTAAATAAAGCACACCACACCGATTGAATAGTAGGTTACAGTAGCACACTTTATACAATCTCACACTATTTACCTTACAACTCAACTCACAACTATTCCAGACAGTTTCTGGATGCTAAGTATGCTATATTTGTTCTCTCTGAATTTCCCTCTGATTTTGAATGCCTTCCTTTGAGGGTTTCCATTCCTTATATAGGCCCCGGATTTCAAAATTTCTTTCAACACACCTTCGAAAATGAAGATAAGAGGAATCTTATCTTTAGTTAAAGTTGATAAAGATGTTGGCCTTGATAATGCAAAGGGAACTTGTCTTCAAGCGTCGGCAGCTTCCTTTATTCAAGAGATGCTTTATTGCTGGCAAACCACTATCTACACCTTGTGTCTTTATGCGTTGGCAGCCTATCCTTCCATCATGTTCTCGATGTTGTGTAGTTCCTCGTCATGAAAAGATGCTCCTGTTGTGGAGCCTTCTCCTTCTCCTTCTTCCTCTTCTTCCATGTCCGAGTCATATGGAACTGTATGTTTGTATTATTTCTCAACTTGCTCTATCCACTTGGAGGTGGATAGTGCTCCATCTATCTCTTGCCTTTCTAAGGCTTTGAAAAAGTCACAATTATCAGGCGGAGGATGATTGTAACTTGTGACCATTATTTTTTCTCCGCTTGCCAGAAGAGTGGTGTACTGGTCTCTTCCGACTAATTTCTTTATGAGGTTTATCGCCATTGCTTTCATCCATGACAGGCTCTGGTTTGGAGCTCCATTATTTCTAGAGGAATTATTTCCTTGTGTACTTCCCTGGACTATTCTCACATAATGATATGGAGAAATGTAGGTTTTTCGTCCTGCTTCAGTAGTCCACTCTGGAGGGGTCGAGATGAATTTCAGTCTTAAAACACATCCCTCTGGTCTGATGTTCTTAACAGGCTCATAAATTTTCTCAGAAAGACCTTCTAGGTCTTTATTATCTCTGGTCCAGAGGTTACGAACAAAACCGTTCACTACTAACCATATCTTATGCTTCTGGGGATGGTCTGCTAGAACATCAACCATATATCTCCCATAATAAGGTCCTGCTACTGCTGATAGCGTTGCTTGCAGAACATTTCTATTTTTAAAATCTCCTAAGAGATTATGAAAACGGAACCATTCTAATTCGGACAGAGCTTTAACTGGAATTCTTGCGCTTTCACGTTCAATTCTTCTGTTAAAGTTTCTAAGGCTTGAAACACTAGAGCTTTATTCTGATTTCTAGAGGCAGTTAAGAGATTATCCATAATAATTCTCTAATTGAATTGCTGACCCTTACTAGTCCTGAAAACTGGCCTCTCGTATATCCTCATTGGGTGGTTGTTTGTCATGGTCTTTCCTGCTACCACCGGTTGTTTTCTTTTGTAGGCGGCTTGCCTGTCATAGCTTGGTCTCATTATCTGAGAGGGTGCATTAGAGGTTCATGGGATTCTATCCTGAATATTTTCATTCCTGGGGTGTAGTAGAAACTTGTCTACAAGCTTTTTTTCTTCTTCATCGGAACCCTCTCCTTTTGAACGAGCTTTGAACTGATTGTAATCGTCCCATCCTGTTGGATTTGGCTGTATTTTCTCAAAATCTTGTTTTTTCTCCGAGGCTTTGCTTTTATGCAGAAGAGTAAGATACTATGTATTGATATCTTGGTCCATGGTGTAGAGGTCCAACTATTTTATCTCCTTCTTTGTACCTTTCCCACATAGTTTTTGCTTTTTTTTGAGTTACCTCCTTGTCTTCTAGGTCTAGTTTTCTTCTCTCTTCGAGTTCCGGTATTTTTTCTTCAAGATTTGGTCTTCTTCTTTCTTCAGGTTCTGGTCTCCTACTTCTGGGATTTCGGCCTTCACTTCTTTCGAACATTGTCATTCCCCTTGTAAGAGCATCAGACAGATAATTCTTGTCTCCTGCAACCAATTTTAGGAACATTTGCCATCTAAGAACTCTTCTTCTATCAGCTGCATCTGTGAGCTTATAGTTCTTAAAGTTTTTTACTCTTTTATTATCAGTTCTAACTATGAACTTATTTCCCAAAAAGGCTTCTGCTCCTTTAATTGATTTTATTAGAGCTAAAACTTCCTTATCTCCTGTGGAATAATTCAGTTCTGCAGGATTGAACTTTTCTGACATGAATTTGCAAATTTTTTCCTGATTCGTGTCTGGCTTGATTGCTACAACTACTCCTGCCCAGTAATAGTCGTTTGCATCAGTCTGCAAAACTATTAGGTCGCCTTCTTTGGGTAGCTATAAGGGAGGAAGTTGCTTTGTAAGTTCTTTAATTTTCTTAACGGTGTTACTATCATCCGTTGTAAATGAATATTTCTTTTTTGAGCTCGTTTTAGGAGAAAGAAGTGCAGTGAGACCATTTACTTGAGGAATAAAGTCTCTTGCAAAATTAACAACTCCTAAAAATCTCTGAAGAGATTTTACATCAGGAATGTTGTCCGAGAACTGACTAATTTTCTTAACAATGTGTTCTTGAAGACGAATCTCTCCATCTTTCACATGTATGCCTAGAAAGTCTATTTCTCCCTTTATGAGATGAATTTTCTTTTGTCCAGGAATCATCCTGAGATGAATTTTCTTTTGTCCATGGATGATTCCTTTCTGGACCATAATTTCGCAAATTTTCTTAAGATGCTTCAGATGTTCATTCATAGTTTTAGAGAAGACAAGAATGTCATCAATGTAAACTATACAGAAATCTGAGTATGGCTTAAAGATTTTATCCATCTTTCTTTGAAAGATAGATGGAGCTTGCTTAAGACCTAATGACATTACAAGCCATTCATAATGTCCCTGAGGAATCCCAAAGGATGTTAAGGCAATAGAATCAGGATGCATTCTTACTTGCCAGAAGCCAGATTTTGCATCAAATTTTGAGAAAATCTTTGCTCCTTTTAACCTATTGATGAGGACTCTTACTTGTGCTATTTGATAACCATCTTTTACTGTTTTTTTTATTGACATCTCTACAGTCGATTACCATTCTTGCTTTTCCTCTTAATTGCTCTGCGTGGTTTCTAACCAGGAATGCAGGAGCATGATGAGGACTATCTGAAGGCCTAATTAGTTTCTTCTTAAGTAGTTCTTGGACTTGGCTTTTCATTTATTTTCTATCCTCATCTTTATAATGAGGAATGACCTTGACATGACATATTGCATTTGCGTCATGCATTTTTAGCTGACAATATACTGGATCTCTTTCCCAGTATAGCTGAGGATCGTCACTGATTATAGGCTTAAGAAGTTTTTCTATTTCCGTAAGGTTTGGAATTTTCTTTTGCTCTACCTTGTTTATATAGATTTTTAAATTATGTTCCTTGATGAATTCTTCTTCACCATCCGAGCTTTCTGACTGAGGTTCTTCCTCTGTGCCTGAGTCTTCTGTACCTATTGCTTCGTTTGGTATAATTTCTCGGAATTCTTTTAAGGCTAGTACATGTTGCACTACTGGTTTGTAAGTTGATGATTTAGGGATATGATCACTACGGTGTGTTCGCAACTTCTGATATTGCTCTGTGAATCCTTTATTTGCAATACCAACTGCATTGATAAGTCTAGGTTCCCAGTAGAACCTATTGTTTTTTTCAAGCCCGATCATTTCGATGGTTTGAATTAACTTTTGCTTAAGAAGGAAATCATTTCCTATTAGCATATCTGCTCCTTGAGCTTCACATTGCCAGATTCTCTGGAAGAGAAAGGTTCCTCCTCCAAAAGAAATTTTGACATTTCTAGCTATGTATTTCATGTTGAATTCATTTTCTCCCATTCCTATTCCAGTGACTTCTTTATCAGACTTTTCCCAATATTCTTCTGGTATGGCATATTTCCTAGCAAGACTATATTCTGAGCCATTATCTACAAAAGCATGTAGATGATATTTTTTATATCCGGGAAATTTTAGCCCTACTGTGATGTAGTTGCTATAGATGCTTGTTTGTACTTACTTTACTGGTTGTATCTCTTTCTCAGAGATTTTTATGAAATGATTGATTCTCTCTTGAGGGAGTTCTGGGAGTTCCTTTACTGGTATTTCTTTTGGTTCTTGACTCGATGAAGTTATTAACTTTATTTTCTTAGAGTCATTTTCAAAATCTTGTATTTTCTCGAGGTCATCATCGAGATCTTTCTTTTGCTTTTGATCATAGAATATATCATATTCTTGATCTACCAATATGTGCGCATCATTTTCCTTTGTTTTTCTTCTTAATTCAACTATGAAACATTCTCTATAGTACGTTTCTCCCGTTTCTTTACAATACATGGGAACTGTGTTATCATCGTAACAACCACAGTAGTCGCATGTAAACATTCCAGGGTTTGGAAAAAATTCTAATTTACTGATGCTATCAGTATTTTCTTGTTTCCAATTCTGGATTAGCATAAATATAGGGCGCCGACTTTCTTCTTCAGAATCGTCTGAAGTGCTTTCAGTATTGTTTTCCGAAGAGTACTCAAGAGAATATATAGACTCATTCTCTTCATCAGAATAGGCTATTTCGAAACCTTTTTAGTTTGCATATTCTATAGCGTCATCATATTCTTCTATAAGAGCTTTAGATGTTCTTTTTTCTTTTTTAGGGCATTCGTTAGCATAATGTCCTTCTGCTTTGCAAAGCCAGTATTTGCAGGATTTGGTTTCTCTTGCAGGATTTTGATTTTTTAGTTTTTTTCTTGAAGAATCTCTTTCTAGGAGATGGTTTTTCTTTACTTCTGTTAAGACTTTTCCTGAACTTATACCTCTTATTAGGGGTAAAGTTATCCTTATATTTCTTATTCTTGAATTTGCTTTTATTTTTCTTTTCTGTGTAAGTATGACATCCCCACTGAGTTGGAGTGTCTAATATTTTTGGACACATATTCTCAACTCCTCTGAGTTGTTTCTTAGCTGTTCTAACCTTCTGATTTTCTGTGCATTGCTTTCTTAAAAGGTCTCTTATTCTTTCTGCTATTCCTCCAATAGTAAAACAAAAAGGGGGATTTTCTTCAACGGATTGTGCTACAGCATTATTCCATAGTTCTGGTAATTTTCTGTAGTAGGTTCTAATGAGTTCGTCGTTCTCTAATTCTCCTATTGTACAATAGTAATTTTGAAACTCATTTTTATATTCTTCAAAGTATCTCATGTTACAGATACATAATTTTTGGATATTTGCTTTAGCTCTTTCTTTGGCCTGCTCACTATGTCCTGTTATGTCTCCACAGAATTGTCCATATATGGGAATAGCAAAGTCCATCGAATGGTTAGTCCGAGCTAGCTTAGGTGCCCATTCAGCCCATTTAGAACTTCTCTTAAAAGAATTGTACCATTTCTGGACTATTCCTGTTAAGGTAGATTCAAAATATGCATGAGCATCTTCATAAGAGAATTTGGATAACAGTAATGCTTGGGTTAGCTTTAGACTAGCCACCCAATTGTCTATTGCTTTTCTTTTATCTCCTACACTATCTAAATCTAGATAGACACCTCTATCGGAGACTGGTTGTCCCCATTTTGGTTCTGTAGGAATGTACCTTTGAGAGCTCATTTCTCCTAGCTTTCCTGTATGTGCTTGCCCCTTAGGAAGCTTTATCTTATCTTCTCTAATAATCTTGGTAGGATTATTGATAATGTTTTGGATTATAGTATTTCCTCCTAGTGGCCCTGCTGAGGTATTACTTGTTTCTGCTTCCATGGGTGTTTCTACATCTGCAGAGGTTTCTCTTGGTTATTCTTTAGCAGCCTGGTATGGCAGTATTCTTCGTTTCTTTTTCTCTATTTGGGTTAAGGAGATTTTTCTTATAATTTCTTCTAATCCTTCTATGGATTCACAAGTTGCTGCTTGTGCATATAGTTCTCTAAACATTCTTATAGGTCTTTTTAAATCTTCTTCTTCGAAGTTTTCTTCCTGAATTCCTCCTAATGTACTTGCTTGCTCATAGTTAGCAAACGAATGTCTATGGAATCGGAGGCTTATTTTTCCTCTAGTATCGTCATAGATAGAGGCATTAGTGCTTTATATTTGTCTTTTCGGGGGAGCCAAACTCCATTCTCTAGGGAATGAGACCACATCCCACTTGGTGATATGTTTCTGTTAGGAATTGTTTCTTAGATTAGTAAGAATTGAAGTGGTGGTACCAGGACTATTTATAAACCTAGTATTGGGAGTCACATTGGAACTCATTAGCTTGTAGTAGATTCTATAATCTACAGCTAATTCCATCATTCCTTGCTTCATAGAAATCCCGTCTGTTTTGATTCTCAATCTCAAACAATGGGCTGCATCGTTTAGATGAGTAGTGAAGTTTGGGAAGACACTAAAGTATGCAACTTGGTTGTATAGGGATGCTTCTACCGTTCCGAACAGACTTTTCTTAAATTCTGTTATCATGTCGTCTTGTAAAATGCACAAGACCGAACAGTCTATCTCATCTCTTGCTAATAGTTTTATTGATACTTGTACTGCACCAATGTGTATGTAATTATATTTTCTCTGGAAAGCTTCACTCACTTCTTTTGGATTGATTAACCTGATGTCTGTTTCTCCACCAGTTGTTGGGATTGTTAATTCTAGTATCTTGAATCTATGTGAATTCATTTTAAACGAGCCCCTTTTATAGATCTCGTTAAAGCTAAACTTGGGGGCTGATGCTTCTCTCATATTAGATTCAATTTCATTATACTCAAATTTTTGAGCATTAATGAGCTGTACAGGTGGCACAGTGTATTTCTTACTGAGTATTCTGCTCAACATTTTCATGTCTCTTTTGGAGGTTTTGGATTCTTTCCATTCGAGTAATTTGGGTTTACTACATTTTAATCCACTTTCTGCCTTTGGTGAATGTATGATAATTTTACTGGCTACTGTATAAGCTAGTTCTTCTTCGTTGATTCTTTCAACGATAGGGTTTTCTTTCATTTTTTCTACACTCTTTTGTAGATTTGAGATTCGTGCTTTTATTTCTTGGAACTGTTCTTCTATATCTCTGCCTATTTCCTGGAGATATATATTACTATAATTTTGCTGATGTATAATTGCTTCTACATTTTCAGCAAGTTTTTCTGTAGGAAGATATAGACTTAGGGCTTTTTCATCTTCTCTTTTTACTCTTAGATCTACTCTTAGATTCATCATATTCTAGATATAAGAGTTTCTAAAAGTCTTCTCAAGTCTTCTTGAGTTTTTCTCAAATCAGCTGCTTGCTGATTAATATTATTAGCAAGATTCTCTGTTCTTATTAATTTCTTTTCAATCTCTACAAGATATTGTTTTTCTTTCAAGTAATCTAGCTTTTCTTCAAGCTTTGATATTTTTACTTTTATTTCTCCGAGTTGATTAATCTTAAGATTAAATCTCTCGAACTGTTCTGTTATTTTCTCGGTAGATTCTTTCTTAGATAAGTGTTCTAGAAAATCAACTATGATTGGTCTTGAATGATCAAGTTTTTCTACAACTATTTCTTTTTGGAGATGAATTTGTTCGTCGTATAGAGTGTTAAGAACTCTACAGGCGTATTCAATAGAGTATTGATTTTTTTGGATGTGTCTTATGTGAAAACACAAGTTCCACTTATCACTTTCTTTTTCTATACAAAAGGCTGGTAATTTTTCAGTTTTGGCTCTTTCTTGTTGGCTAAGAGAAGCCAACTTTGTGGCATAAAGCCTTTTTTCTTCTATCTATTTTTGAGCAAAACATGCTCTGATACCAACTGAGTCGGATCTAACCAACTGCTCTAACCACGGCTCAAAATGTTAAGGGGTTCTTGTTCTTGTTCCCAAGTTTCTTAAAAATCTATAATTTGTCTTTCTAGAATATGAATTCTTTGTGTGAACCTAAAAATTATTTCCCAATATCCTTGTCTTCTGCGAGGCAGTCTTTTTCTATAACGCTTTAATTTTTTCAATTTTTCTTTTTTGTTTTTTAATTTCTTTTCAGTGATTCTAATATTTTCTAAATAAATTAAACGCTGAGAAGAAATATTTTTAATGATTAAAATTAACTGTTTACCTTCAAGTATAGAGGATAAATTATATATATGTAGTATGCTAAATAAATGAATTTATTGGCCCACCACGCTCCGTAAAATTTAAAAATTAAACACAAATTGCTATAATAAAAGGAAAGAGTATTTTAGTCTTTTCATATGAAATTTTTGGACAAGGGGGTGTGGAATGTAAAAAAGGGGTGGTGTTTTCATAAACCTTTAGATAATGAATAATAGTGAAAATAACATGGTATAAATACCCGAAGGAGTGACTGAAGGTGTGCTAAAATAGTAAAATAGGATAGCTGGGTGTGCTGACTGCATCCTTCATTCTTCTTAAGCATAGAATATCAGTTGTTGGGTAGTTTTGAAAAGCCGCAACACAGGGTGGTGGTGATCGGAGTCGGAACTGGTCTCATGGTGGTCGTGCGGGCCTTGGCCAGCCACTGTGGCCAGGTCAGCATATGCAGAAACGACGACAAAGTAGAATGATATAAATTAGTTAGTTTGGGTTTTATCTGAAAACAATGTCGACACGCAAATGTTGTCGGGGATGTCGCTGTCAGACTTCGCTAAGCTCTAAGGAGTAGAAAGAAAGAGCAGGCTGCATTGTAAGTACCCAACTATGGAAACCCTCTTTTGTTGTTTCTCAGTTAGATCATCACATACCTCATATTTGTTTGTGCTCGTCTCGTGTTAATTATTTTGGCTGAACTTCTTAGGACTATTTTGATTGGAACCCTCGTAGAAATCAGGCCTCAATTATAATATACGACTTGTATAGTAACATTTTCCCCAGTTGGGACAATTGGGATTCATAAGCTTATGGATTTTAGCGCATACATTCCATGTTGATAACTCCAAAACGTCAATCTCATTCATTGTTGCAGTTTTCTACTCATGACTTTGTCAATTGGGTAATATTTTTAAAATGTGTAGACTGATTTGGTTGATGATAAGGAGCTTAAGGGTTGAGGGAAACATCTTTACTTTGTTAATAGTTAGTTTCTGAACCTGGACTAGAAATCTAGGATAGTGAGCGCAAATTGTGAGTTTGATTAGTTTTTGAGATGGCAAATGCTATGTTTTCTTTTGGGGAGTTCAACTTTGGTGGACTTCAGGATAAACTTGGTTCCACTATTGAGGATATGGAAGTGGAGAGCATTGGGGGGAAACAAGTTTATGAAGCAGAAAATTGGGGTGGCTTTGGTTCCCTTTGTTCTGATTATGGCAGTTATGGAAATGGCTTCTCAGACTTTAGCAAATACCAACAACAGGACCAGCAGCAACAGCTGCAGCCACAATTGATTTCGGATTATGGGGTCTTTGACGACATGCAGTTTCAGTTTGGTGCTCTCTCCCCACCACTTCAAGCATGCTTGGAGGAGATAGCAAAGCTTGAGAATATCCCAACTTTAGTCCCACATGTTGAACCACCCACGAAAGAATTGAAGAGAGTCTCCTTTTCTGTAGGGCTTGATCTGTTAAACAACTATGGAAGTGGGTTTAAACGTTTGAATGCGGAAAGAATTGTTGAGTCAAACCCTTATGCAGCATACACAGAGGTGAAGAACAGCAAGTTATCAACAGAAGAAATCATGAGGGTGGCAGGAGCAAGGTTCATTCGAACTGCTTCCCAAGTGTCAGCGTCTGATATACCCTCCATGCTTAGCCACCCTTTTGAACTCTCCTTTGCTGGCCTCTCAGATGAGGAGAGTAGAGATGTGGAACTTGTGGAATTCCTTCTTGCTTCTGCTGAGAAAGTAGGATATCAACAGTATGAGCGTGCAATCAAGTTGCTTAACCTCTGTGAGAAGT
Source organism: Potentilla sterilis (assembly GCA_963682095.1). Classification (NCBI taxonomy): domain Eukaryota; kingdom Viridiplantae; phylum Streptophyta; class Magnoliopsida; order Rosales; family Rosaceae; genus Potentilla; species Potentilla sterilis. Next base: position 24,686,433 of record OY821766.1, read on the forward strand.
TGTGTTCCGATAGAGGAAATCCAGTTGAACGAGTGGTTTTCTACTTTTGTGAAGCTCTTCGAGACAAGATTGATCGAGAAACCGGAAGGCCAACACAAAACAAGCAGGCTTTTGATATGAATAAGGCAATGATGAGTCCAAATGAGACTTCCCTCGCATGTCACAAAAAGATTCCTTTCTGTCAAGTTGCACAGTTTGCTGGAATTCAAGCCATAGTGGAAAGGGTGGCTGAGGCTAAGAAGGTTCATGTAATTGATCTGGAAATCAGGTCTGGGGTGCAGTGGACAGTTCTGATGCAAGCCTTAGCATCCCGCGATTTCCCACTTGAACTTTTAAAGATAAGTGCTGTTGGAACTTCTGAAGAAGTGATTAAGAATACATGTAAGTGGTTAGAGAGTTTTGCCAAAACCATGAACTTACCCTTTTCTTTCAAAATGGTGATGGTACCAGATATGCTAGATCTCAAAGAAGACATGTTTGAACTAGATTCTGAGGAAACAGTTGCAGTCTACTCTCAGTGTGTTCTGAGGTGCATGGTCCCACGGCCAGATCGCCTCGAGTCTGTTATGAGAGTGATAAAGAACATCCGTCCATCTATAACAGTGGTCACCGAAGTTGAGGCGAATCACAACTCACCTGTATTTGTGACCAGATTCATTGAAACCCTTTTCTTCTTTAGTGCATACTTTGACTGTGTGGAAACTTGTATTCAAAAAAATGATCCAATCAGAAAGAGTTTGGAGTCGCAGTACTTTGGAAATGGAATCAAAAATATTGTGGCAACTGAAGGAGAGGAAAGGAAGATACGTGATGTGAAGATTGATGTTTGGAGGGCATTTTTCGCCCGGTATGGAATGGAGGAGATGGAGTTTAGCTCATCGTCATTGTACCAAGCTGAGCTGGTGTCCAAGAACTTCCCCTGTGGGAATTCTTGCACCATCACAATGGATGGGAAAACCCTGCTTGCTGGATGGAAAGGAACACCCCTCCAATCTCTTTCTCTTTGGAAATTTGTTTGATAATATAATACGAATGGCATAATTTCTTTCTTGGTAGAGCTCCAAGCTTTATCTTCAGTTTTGTAATTATGATCAGGGCTACATAGGTTATTACTCTGCTAACCTAGCAGTTTATTCAGCTGAAATAATGAATGTCACATATGATGAATGCTAAATAAACTTTTATCTGTTGTTTCGCGTAAAAAACTTTTTGACTTTATGCATCAGCATCCATTTCAGTTCCTTATAAGGTTTCTCATGAAGATGTGTTCTGAGACTGTAGATACAAGCAACAAAATTCCACGGCTGTCTCACATTTTTCTCTAATGCATTTGCTCAAGTATATCTCTACCTTAATAGTTGTCATGATCTAAAAGCTGACTTCACCCTCTATGCTAACATTAAGTCCAATTTTATTCTCTGTGAACTGTCCTCTCTTTGTCTCATCAGATGATCAATGTGCTATATCTGTGTCCTAAAGCGTTTCTGTTCGGAGAAAAAAAAAAAAAAAACTTTGCCATAGGAGCAAAAGCTGTTTATTGCATTTCATATATGAATTTTTGTTTTGTTTATTTTCTTGAAATCATCTGCGAGCATTGATTCTTCTTTTTGTGTTATTCAGTGTTTCTCTCGAGTATACAAAGTTTACAACAGGAGTGCAAATGCAAAGCACCCGACTTCGAGGGCTGTTTCACTGATATCTCGTTAGTGAAGCTGCTTTAAGTATATTGCTGCCCCATTGGTTGTTGTGATCTAAAAGCTAATTTCATACTGATCTGTTAACAATAAATTCAATTTTTATAATTTCTGAATGGTCCTCTTTATCTATGGAGATGATTACTATGCTCTACCTCCAAACTGTGCCACTAGGAGAAGTAACTGTTTATGACCAACGCACATATGCGTTAAATCGGAGGACTATAATCTCCACTGGTGCTGTAAAACTGCAACCAAAAACTTATCTGTAAAACTACTGTATCATAAGTTCATAACATACTGTAACTACACTGGCGGAAAAACCTATTCCAGATATAAGTTTGCTTCAACTATAATTGAAGCTAGATACCAGTTGTTTTGATTTTGAAGTGTCCATAAAATTAATGTATAATTAGAACCAGTGCATTGTTAGTAATTCCGTTTGCAGACAAATCCTGTCCTATTCATGTAGTATCTTGTGTGTTAAGCTAGTATCGAATCTATTGTGTTTTGCATAATTTCACAACCAGATGTTTTGAATTTTGCACAGGAAAATATGCCATGCTGCAGTGTGCTGGATGAAAGCATGCTTCCACTTTGTACTTTCTTCTCTGTATCATGTGAGTTTCTTGATGCATGTCTTATTTACTATCCTCATTCCCTTATTCTTCTATTTCTTATACCCTTATTCTTGAACTGCACGATATGCCGGCTGGTGTCCTGAACACATGTTTAGTTGAATATATCAGATCCTTGTTATGAAGAAAAGTACTTAATCAGAAAAATAATGTTGCTCGGTTAATATCGTCAAGTACTCGTAACAATAAGACACTAAGTTCTGTCTGTATCTTTTGGATGTATTGATACGTGCTCAGTTTTCTGTAGATCAAAAGAATTATTTTTGGCTTTCAGAATCATTTGTATTATACTAATTGTTTTTGACATTTCAGTTTCTATACAGCTGTTGACAGCTTTCCTTGAAAGCTTGCGGAATCGAAGCGTAGAATCAATGTTACAATTTTGTCAACCTAAAAAAAGTCATAGCTTTCAAGGTCAGCTTATGTGTGTGTGTGTATATATATATATATATATATATATATATATATATATATATATATATATATATTGCACCAGGTCGTGAACCCTTATACAATTCTACAATAGAACCCTAGCTTGATACACTTCAATTATGAGTTCTGTTTCCAGATTATCTACTGTAGAAGTGATTAGAATAGCAGGAGCAAGATTCATCCAATTCTCTTCCCAAAGGTACGCTGATGACTCCATACCTAAACACGTTTTAGGCTGTGCACCCCTAGGTCTCTCAGACCAGGAAGCCAAAGAGGTTGAGCTTTCACACCTTCTTTTAGCTTATGCAGACAAGGTTGGAAAGCAACAATATGATCGGGCGAGAAAACTGCAGAATCTATGCCATTTCCTATCTTCCAGCACTGGAAATACTGTTCAGAGAGTTGTTTATTATTTTTCAAAAGCTCTTCAAGAAAAGATAGATCAAGAAACTGGGAGAATCACATGTAAGGGATCAGAAAGTAAGGACCTACTTGCAATGCATGCAGAAAAGACAATGGTGTGTTGTCCTGCTTTCTTTGCTTGTTTCCTCGAACTTCCCTTCTATCAAGTAACTCAGTTTGCCGGGATCCAAGCAATTGTGGAAAGTGTAGCATCAGCCAAAAGAGTTCATTTCATTGACCTTGAGATCAGAAGTGGGGGGCAATGCACAGTGTTGATGCAAGCTCTTGCCTCAAGATATGAACAACCGATTGAGATGCTAAAAGTTACTGCAGTTGGAAGTGGAACTGCATCAAGACAAAAGCTTGAGGACACTGGAAAAAGGTTGGCTCAATTTGCTGAGGCATTACATTTACCATTTTCCTTTAAAATAGCCATGGTAACAGACATCAACGATCTCAGTGAAGATGCCTTCGAGTCTGAGGATGGTGAAACAACTGCAGTCTACTGTTCTCTAATGCGGAGTAGCATGAGGACCTTACCCGATTGCTTGGAAGCTGCAATAACAGCACTCAGGAAGCTCAATCCATGTCTGATGGTGATCACAGAAACCGAAGCAAGTCTCTATTCACCAGTTTTCGAAGACCGTTTCAATGAAGCGCTCTTCTACTACAGCGCTTATTTTGATTGCATTGATGTCTGTATGGATACTAGCAGTCCATACAGGAGGGAATTGGAAGAGACATTTTTGGCACAACAGATTAAGAATATTATCGCGAGTGAAGAAGAGAGGATATTCAGGCACATGAGAATTGATGTTTGGAGGAGTTTGTTTGCAAAGTTTGGAATGGTGGAAGAAGAGCTCAGCTTGTCCTCGCTGTACCAAGCAGACCTTACTGCTAAGCAATTTGCATGTGGGAAATCATGCACATTGGATATGAATGGGAAGTGCCTAACCGTTGGATGGAAAGGAACACCAATTCTCTCTCTTTCTGCTTGGAAGTTCCATGCAGTCAATACTACGAGTTCTAAATATCTCATGTAATGAACTGATCACTGAAATATTGAAGCAGAAATATTCTTTCGTGATATGTTTTTAAATTTTATATGTTAGCTTGCAGATTCTTGACATGTCCATTGTCTGTTGATGACCTTGAATTAGTGACTAGTAAGTCATGGTCTGATGTCCAAAAGAAACTTGGATTTGAACCCAAAAATAGAATGAAGAAACTTGATTCCAAAAGAAACTTGGTCACAGACATTTACTCTTCCTAATCAGCATTGACATGGACTTGAACCCAGAAAAAGAATAAATACAATTTACAGACCAAGTTCATATTGTCTTGCAATGTACATTGAGGCATGGAAAATGTCTGCATGAAGTCTAGCTTGCTCAAACAGAAAACTGAACTGGGATTGCAAGGGACCTCTGTGAGTATCCGATTACATAGCTGCAGTATCCGAGACATCGATCTCTCGTCATTTCTGCAATCTTAGACTGCACATATTCTTTGTACTTCGAGACAAAAATTATGGTAATGAGTTCACAGGCGCACTTCTGAGTTTCTTATTCAATTTTTTCATGACTTCTTGCAAAGTTGCTATTCAATTTGGAGGCCTATAAGAAACTAGAAGTTGATGAGAAACTGTTGGAAACTTCAGAAATTTCTGAATATAATTGACTAGTTAAGGATGTTAGTTTTTTTTTTTTTTTTTTTTTTACCAATAACTACACTTTTGAGCTAATAGCAAGTTTTTTTTTTAAATTACCACTAGCACGTTTCCTTCCATTTAACTAACATAATCCGTTAAATAATAATTATAAAATGGTTCTTTTACTTTTTTTACGACATTATTGAGAGTCAGTAGCATTACGCGATTTTGATGGTCAATAGCATTACGTGATTTTTTATTGTTAGTAGCATTACACTAAACGTAAATATATATTTTATGATATATCAATAGCTAACAACCCATAAATTCTCATAAATTAGCATAACACTACTGGCCCTAAAAAATGAGGTAATATTACTGACCCTCATAATAACTTAATGCTACTAACCTGCAGTAGTGTTGTAAAAAAAGATAATTTTGTAATTCATGAATTAACGAATTCTGTTAGTTCTGGATGGAAACATGTTAGTGGTAATTTTATAAAACAATCTTGCTATTGGTACACGAACTATGCTGAGACTTGTAATTATGCTGAGACTTGTATCTATTTGTAATTTTTTATTTTTTCTTTTTCTTTTTTTTGAAATAAATGATCGAAGATGTACATAGTTCATACAGCAAAGAAGTTGGTAATCACGATAAATAAGATAAGAGTAAAAACTTAAAATGGTACACGAACTATTGCAAAAGGTATTTTTTTTATACATACGAATTTTTTCTACCTGAAAGGGTATCTCAAGTATTGCGCCGTTACCTAATATGGTGTCTTCGACTCTTCGTTAGTTTTTCTGTTAAAGTCGCATACGTGGCATAAATAATTAAATACCCAAAATGGTACCCGAGTTATTTCAAAAACTTTTTTTAGTACCTATTTTTAATACTTCAAATTAAATATCTGACTTTAGTTTATGATACCAAAACATAGTTTAACTCATAAACAAATTACAATTTTTTAATAATAATAAAAATAAGGGGTTTTTACCAATAAATACAATTTTCAGCCTATAATTACTAATAACAATATTACTTTTTAAATTTACCACTAATAAGTTTCCATATATTTCTAACATAATCTATTTATCCATAAATTACGAAATTATCTTTTTTACAATACTAAGTCAGTAGTATTGGGTATTTCTGATGGTCAGTAAAATTACACATTTTTGAGGATGACTAGTATTCCACCAACTGTTGCAAACTATTTGAATGTTAATCATACTGATGGTCAGTAGTAAATCGCGTAATACTACTGACACTTAATAATGTTGTAAAAAAAGTGAAAGGAATTACACATTTTTTAGGATCACTAGTATTTCCACTAAGTATTATAAACTATTTGAATGTTAATCATAGTGAGAATCAGTAGTAAATCGAGTAATGCTACTGACCTTCAACAATGTTGTAAAGAAGTAAAAGGAACTACACATTTTTTAGGATCAGTATTCTACTAATTATTGTAAACTATTTGAATGTTAATCATACTAAGGGTCAGTAGTAAATCGCGTAATGCTACTGACCCTCAATAATATTATAAAAAACAAGAAAGTAAAAAGACAATTTTGTAATTACTATTTAACGGATTCTATTAGTTAAATGGATAAAAACTTATTAGTGGTAATTTAAAAAACATGCTTGCTATTGGTAATTATGAGCTCAAAAGCGTAGTTATTGATAATTTTTTATAAAAATAATAATAATTTATTATTATTTTGATATGACAATATTTATAAAAATATATATATCTACAAATTTATTCTATTTATAAAGAAAGTCTAATATTTAATAATAGCATAATATATGTTTATAATGATAATATTTATAGACATCTCTATCATAAGGATAAAATACAATATATAACTACTATGTTTATAAAGGAAACTATATAAGGGTTTTAAATGAGACATAACATTTGTGCAGCAGATTTAACTAATATTGTAAGATGAGCGCTCTCCCTAGCAGAGTTTCTTCGAGTACTGCCACCTATGGTGATGGTGGCTCTAAAATCATATCCATTTTTATGGAGAAAATCGAAAGCCTTGGCTTGTTGTTCATACTATGCTGCTCCTTTGTTGGTCATAAGGAATATATGATGGGTTTTGGTGGGGATGGTGAAGAGCTGCGCCACGACTTGTTTAATTTGGGTTCAGTTACCAGCCCTTCTTCGTGGTTGCACCGGGGTTGAGGAGGTTATTGGTTCGGCTGCTGTGGATGTCAGATCTGTCACCACAGATGAAAGGAAGAGTTGGCTCCGATAGCGGAGGATTTCTTATCTCGGTTTCGAATCTTTTAGTTGGCGTCAGAAGAAACTGGCTTTTGCCGATGAGATTTTGGTCGGACGGCGACTGCGTCGAAGGCTCGACGACAACGATAGTGACAGCATGGTGGTTGACGTCCTTGCTTCTAGGGTTTGGTATGGTTGAGATGATGAGGTCTTGGGCTTATACTAAGTCCAAATGTGTTAGTTGGTTGATGTGGGCTCTTCTTTCGGGATAAACTTAGTTGGATTGGGTCTTTATGACACATCGTCAGATCTCATCTTGAATCAAGGGCAGACTCAACTCATGAGTTGTTACCCTTTATTCCAGCTTCTTCATGAGTGATTAGAGTCTGTAAAAATAAAGGTGCTATAAACGATCTTTAGAATGTGGATGTACTTTTGATTGTTAAAGTCCTAGGTGCAGCTTGGTTCTTAATTGTCATAGGGAGTAATTCTTATTGTCGCCCCTTTTGGAGATTTTATTCCTTGTATTGTTTACTGAGTAATATATTTGACTACCTGATTCAAAAAAAAATATAAGGGTTTTAATAAAATAATATTTGTGTATGTGTTTAAAGTTATAATAAAATAATAAGTATTAATCATAAACCAAATTTTGAGCAAAAAAAAATGTAGGTACCAATTAATATATGTTTTTGAAATAGCTAAGGTACTATTTTTGGTATTTACCAAATCCAAATTCATGCCACGTATGTAGGCGACTTTAACAGAAAAATTAACGGAAGTATCATATAAGTAACGATGCAATACATAGGGTACTATTTCATGTAGAAAAAATTTGTAGGTACTAAAAAGTATATTTCCCAATAGTCTAGCTAGGTACTATTTTAGGTTTTTACTCATAAGATAAAGACCAGGTTATGAACAAGTTACACACAATATTTCCATATTGGACTGTATTAACTTCCCTAACTTTTAACCAGCAAAAACAACACCATAAGTTCATTCTAAAAATATATATGTTGAAGTACCCTCTACAGTGAACAATAAAATCAACATCTTGAATAGTACCACCCTTTTCTTTAGATCAGATACTGACTAATTTTCAGAAGCCTAAAACAACCACCAGAAGGTAGAGAATGCTTCATTTTAAATATTATTTGCAAAGTAATTTCTTAAACATGTCAATTTTTCAATTAAATGCAATATTTGTGTTGTTTTTCCTAGAGTAATCATGTTAGTTGATGCTAGTACAAAAGTTGCAAATGCATACGACTGATATGAGGCTCATACCTACAAATTAGATTCTGTACTGGGTAAGACATATCAAATAAAACGATATGATCCCAGCAGAGAATCAAGTTGTGGGATCGTTAAACTGGTATAATTCGAATTTTTGTGTTAAGTTGGTGATCGTATTACGTATGAGCCTCATGTGCAAATGAGGCAAACTTAACATTTGGTAAGAAGAATTCCAATAATACCGGTTTAATGATTTCGGCAAACTCCATTACCTAGAAGTCATTCTGCTTAACATGGAAAATGACATCGATCAGCACTTTGTTTCATAATAAAGTTTATAGCATTAGAAAAAACTTCCATTTAAGAAAACACATACACACATTAATATACATAAAGAATTCCTTTATCAAATATAACTTCATGATTCGTATGCGAGCCTTTACAATTCTGACACCACTAACCAAGCCAAATTTAATTCTTTAAAACTGTTTTATACTGCAGTTGAAATAAATGAGCAATGACATGTCAGCTCCTTGGTTATTTAGTAACCTATTTTATAATTCTTTTCGAGCGTTTATCCAAAACATGAGATAAAGGACAACCGACAATACACCCTAACAAGTTTTCTTTAAAATTGAGTGAAAAAAGATAAATAAATACGATTGAAATAATAAAGAATTTTTTTAAAAAAAGTGGGAATAGGGCTAACTCCTCACCCTACCCGAAAATTTATTGATAAAGAGAAAATAGTACAAAAGAGGTGGAGGACGATACCAAAGCCACACTTTAGAAAAAAACCAAACAACACCCATGACATTTTAGTAAAGACTTAGCAATAGACCAAAATAGGAAGCCAGCAGGCCAAGCCATAAACAAAACATACCAACATAAAAGAAAACCATGAAGCATAAGAACCAAAGCAATGATATATACATTTGAAAGTATGCAAGGAAGCAAGGTCACATCTATAAGTGGGAGCTAAAAACTGAGGAAGCACATTTCAAGAATGGAAACCAATCGAAGATGCACCAAAGTTCACTAACATGTATGTTGGGGCATTTCTTTTTCGGAAGGTGTGTGTAACCCGAATATGAGAATTTCGATAAAGGGACAAACCATTCAACGACTGAGTGCGCAGTCTCCAGAGAATCAAAGAAAGTGACTGAAAATAATGTACTACAACCATCGAGTCCGTCTCTATCCATAAGTAATGCCAATCTTGAAGGTTAGCAATGTGAACTGCTTCCAAAAAAGCTAGAACTTTGGCGTCACAAGAAGCGAAAGGTTCCAAACTTGAATAAACCACTTTATGACACAATCATATATAAATCGACAACACAACTTGAAACTTTTAAATTAATGAGCAATGACGTGTCAACTTCTCGGTTATTTATTAATTTATTTTATGATTCCTTTTGAGAGTTTATACAAAACATGAGACAGAGGACAACCGACAACATACTCGAACAAGTTTTTCTCTAAAATTGAGTAAAAAAAAAAGTTAAATAATAAACAAATTGATTAGTAAGAAAAAAGGTAAACGTACGAAAACTTATTAACACAAGAAGCGAAAGGTTCCAAAACTTAACCAAACCACTCTCTAACACAATCATAGAAATCGACAACACAACTTGAAATCTTGAAATTAATGAGCAATGATGCATCAGCTCCTCGGAAATTTATTAATCTATTTTATAATTCTTTTCGAGCCTTTATACAAAACATGAGACATAGAACAATTGACAACACACCCTGACAAGATTTTCTTTAAAATTGAGTAAAAAAAAGAAAAATAAATAAGGTTGAAATAATAAAGAAATTGATTGGTAAACGTACAAAGCATTATGATCACAAGAAGCGAAATGTTCCAAACTTGACCAAACCACTTTATGACATAATCATATAAACTGACAACACAACTTGAAACTTTTAAATTAACGAGCAATGACGTGTCAACTTCTCGATTATTTATTAATTTATTTTATAATTATTTTCAAGCTTTTATACAAAACATGAGACAGAAGACAACCGACAACACACTATAACAAGTTTTTCTTTAAAATTAAGTGAAAAAAGATAAATAAATAAATAAGGTTGAAATAATGAAGAAACTGATTGGTAAGAAAAGAGGTAAACGTACGAAGCATTATTATCACAAGAAGTGATCGAAAGGTTCCAAACTTGACCAAACCACTCTCTGACACAATCATACAAATCGACAACACAACTTGAAACATTGAAATTAATGAGCAATGACGTCTTAATTCATCGGTTATTTATTAATCTATTTTATAAATTTTTTCAAGCGTTTATACTAAACATGAGACAAATGACAACCAACAACACTCTAACAAGTTTTTCTTAAAAATTGAGTAAAAACAAACAAACAAACAAATAAATAAATAAATAAGGTTGAAATAATAAAGAAATTAATTGGTAAGAAAAAAGGTAAACGTACGAAACATTATTCACACAAGAAGCAAAAGGTTCCAAACTCGACTAAACCACTTTATGACACAATCATACAAATCGACAACACAACTTGAAACCTTGAAATTAATGAGCTATGACATGTCAACTGTTCAGTTTTTTATTAATCTATTTTATAATTTTTTTTTTTTAGCGTTTATACAAACCATGAGACAGAGGACAACTAACAACACACCCTAACAAGTCTTTTTTTTTTAAATTGAGTGAAAAAAAAAAATAAGGTGAAATAATAAACAAATTGATTAGTAAGAAAAAAGGTAAACGTACGAAACATTATTAACACAAGAAGGGAAAAGTTCCAAACTTTACAAAACCACTAACACAATCATATAAAAATCAACAACACAACTTGAAGCTTCTAAATTAACGAGTAATGACGTGTCAACTCTTTGGTTATTTATTAATCTATTTTATAATTCTTTTTTAGCGTTTATACAAACCATAAGATAGTGGACAACTAACAATACATCTTAACAAATTTTTCTTTAAAATTGAGTGAAAAAGAAAAATAAATAAGGTTGAAGTAATAAACAAATTGATTGGTAAGAAAATGGGTAAACGTACGGAAATTTAACACAAGAAGCAAAAAGTTCCAAAACTTGACCATACCACATTCTGACACAATCATATAAATCGACAACACAACTTGAAACTTTTAAATAAACTAGTTTTTCTTTAATCTATTTTTAAAAAAATTTCGAGCGTTTATACTAAACATGAGACAAAAGACAATCAACAACACACTTTAAAAGTTTTTCTTATAAATTGAGTAAAAAAGATAAATAAATATTGAAATAATAAAGAAATTAATTGGTAAGAAATAAGGTAAACGTACGAAACATTAATATAAAGAGAAGCGGAAGGTTCCCAACTTGACCAAACCACTCTCTGACACAATCATACAAATCGACAACACAACTTGAAACTTTGAAATTAATGAGCAATGACGTCTCAGCTCCTCGGTTATTTATTAATTTATTTTATAATTCTTTTCGAGCGTTTATACAAAACAAGAGACAGAGGAAACCCTACAACGCACTCTAACAATTTTTTTTTTATTTTAAATATTGAGTAAAAAAGATAGATAAATAAATAAATGAGTTTGTAATAATGAAGAAATTAATTGGTAGTAAAAAAAACATGTGAATGGGTCTTAATCTCCTAAGAAACCTAGGGTACGGCTATTGCTTCCGACCGTCTTCTTTGTTCACCCCATAATCATATTTCAGCTCTGTTGCAGGAGAAAATGTATAGAGTAAAGGTTCGATTGCTTCTTTATGCATAGAAAGCTTATGTGACTTTGAATCATAATGCCAAAAGACATGGAAACTTTGAGCATGATAATGCTCTATGATTATATATGATGATCTAGTGATAGTAGTCACAACGAATTTATAAACACTAAATCCATGAAGAGTAGTTATATACTCAATATCTCTACGATACATTCATATACAAGAATGTAGAGACAAGTCTTATGCTAAGTCATATCAACCAGAATATATACGTAATCTTATAGAGTGCATTACATGGCCTGTAATAGTACAAGTTATAACCAAATAAAGTAGAAAAACATGCCAAAACAAGACATTAAAGAGGGCATAAACATGCCATAATAAGGCTCAAAACATGCCAACACAAGGCATAAAGTCGAAATGGAATTATCCAATGAATATGTATTATTAAAAGGTTGATCGCCAATTGTCTATTTGGCTTTACAAGGCAAAATGGAAGTTGTTGCATGGAATAAGCAAAAAAAAAAAAAAAACCTCCTTATTAGCAATTGCCGAATCAGAAAATTGAACATCCAAATTGGTTTTTATGCCTCTTTTTTTTTGTTTTTTTTTTTTCGTTTGCTTCTTCCAAATCGAAGGCATGAGCATGCTAATTATATAGCAAAAACATCCATGAATTCTCAAAACGATTAAGTAGCACTACACGTGTGAGGTGTATCCTTCACAAAATTTGAAAAAATAAACGGATTTGTAGTCAACTGGACTATGAAATAGAAGCCATATGCTTCATATGATCGCAAATATATCATTTGCTTTTAAAATCTGCAATATACCATTGTTTTGAAAATTCGTTATCATCAAAATAATATTCTCCTCATCTTCTTCCACATATCTTTTGTATACATTGACCATGTTATTGTAGATTTTACAACTAGTGAACCGATGTTGAACCATATCAATGACATGATTTATGATATAGTTTTTTTCAATGACCCTTTTTTTTTTCTTTATGACATGGGGATTTCGAGACTTTGCCTCCCATTTTTTTTTAGAATATGTGACATGAATTTCGTCATTTTTTTTTTCATTGTCAATTCAGGGCGCAATTTTCACTCATTTTTTTTCTCAAAGCAACAAGGAAGGTACATTAGTATGGATACAAGTGGACTGATTCCAAGTACTGAATAAGATCAAGACCATGATTTATGGTAACTCAATTAAATACTTATCGTGACAATTTCCGTCACATATGGATGTTATCACGACAATTTCTTTCGCACATCGTGAGTTTGTCCATTTTTATATAACGTGACTCCCTCTGGACTGTCACAATCATCGACAATATTATGTCAGAACTGTGACAAAAATAGTCACAAGAAGTTGTGGTTCACAATCACATCACAGTCACAAGCACTAACTTTGGATGATAACAAGTTCAGTTACCCCTGAAATACTGTGATACGCCGGGTTGGGTGAGTCACATTTGTATCGTCCTGAAAAGCAGAAGAATCGAGAGGATGTAGCAGGGTGTTTGAAAATCCCGAAGAAAAAAAAAGTCCCAATAATTTGAATTGTAGAAAACATGAACTTTTAGAAAAGCTTACTTGGTAGTTCACCAAAATAAACTGCGTTTAATATAAATTGCTCTTGAGGATTCGGTTATGATCCTTATGCAAATTTGAAAAATTTCTTTCGTGTATGTGCAGCGAAGATGCTTGCATAATTCCATTTCGATTCTTGAATGGGTTGTAGGAAATTTTGTCTCTCCATGGCAAACACATCATCATGATACAATGAATGATGCTTTTTCCTTTATGAGCACGTGAAAAATAACCATAGTTAGATACAAAGAAGTGGAAGAAATTATTAGATAAATAATAAATTAGAAAAAAGAAAGAGTTGAGTGTTTGGTCTTATGGAGGCCAAATCCGAGTCGGGTCAGATCCAAATATTTAGGTCTAGAACTTCAATCCAGAAGTAGAGCAGAAAGATGCGCTAGGAGCTTTTGAGACTGCGTGTGGGGCCTGTGGGCTGAGTGCAAGGATCGTGCAGGGACCGTGCGGGGGGCTGGGGAGGAACATGCAGGCGACAACCGAAGGTTGCCGGTGGTCAAGGATGTAAGGTTGTTGGCAGGGAAAAACTTTTTTAGGGTTCTAGGCTCAGGGTTAGAATAAAGTATCTGACAACGTGTTGCAGGAGAAAAAAGAGAATGCAAATCGTTATTTCATTCATTGATATGGAGACCTTTATATAGGCATTACATCAAGTATTCTGAATAATCAGGTATTCCATATCTACTAAAGATTCTAGTAATCTTGTCCAATTAGGTCAAGACACATATCGGAAGTTGATGGAGGTGTTTCCAAGCACAAAATACCTGCAAAACAACTACATACAAATAATACCCTTCTTGTGTCGATTGTAGTATTGACAAGTAGGGATCGTTCTATCCGGGGAAATCAAGGGCTTTCAATTACATAAAGTATTGCATAAAAAGGGGGTAACGATTTTTTTTACTAATTACCTACTGAATTTTTACGAAAATTTTAAATCCTACATTATTATTTACATTTGATCAACATCTTCCACACAATCACCAAACACAAATCTCATTATACATGCAACAAAATTAAAACAAGTAATAGGGGCAGCAGCAAATATCGAATTCAAGATCAATTAAGTTCCAATTTAATTAGAGCCAATGCGGTTATTCTAATTATTCAAAACATCACAAGTATTTAGAATCCAACATGCGTGTAATCCTAAACATGGTACTAATCGGTTTAATAACACAATGCGTAGAAATTAAACACAAATAGCACATAAGCACAATATGTCGAATTGGAACATGTTAGCAAGTATGGCGTCACTCATCTCACATCGACATGTAAATTTTCAGAATTACTCTAGCCCTTAGATAAATACATATTAAAACATAACATGCGTATGAATCAACATATATTAAATCGGCAAGTGAATTCAATACCTAGATAACACTCATGGCCTTTCGAATGCATCTAGACATCTCCTTCGGTTGCACACGAATTAAGGAAATAAACCTAATTAAATCAAGAAAGCATTCAAAATCCTACTGCCCATCATACATATTTAATCAAATCACATGCATAAATCGGTAATCAAACATGAAATAACCAAACAATTATTACAAAGATTCGGAAATCCCATATAAAATTAACAATACCGAAAATAAAACCAAGAATCCAAACATATTTCATAGACAAAATAATGTTTAAATACAAAGAAATCAAAGCCATTGAAATATTACAATCTTAATGACAACCTTGTTGAAGGAATCGGCAATAGGATTGGTGATGATGATTGGAAAGGTTTTGTGGAAAGGTGGTGGAGATGATTCGGCCTTGTTCTTGGTAAGATTTATGGAGATATTTTGGCAGAGGTTCGGCAAGTTTATGTGAGGAAGAGAAGATGATTATTCTGAAATTATATTGTGGTATTTATAGAGGCAAGGGAGGCAGCTAGGGTTTACAAAACCTAGTTTTTCTCAAACTTATCCTGCTGGCAGATTTGACCTTTGAGTGAAGATTATGGAATATCTTTCTCTAGAAAATAGTTATTAAGGTGATTCCAGTTGGGTTGGAAACTAGACTCCCGTAGCTTTCTATCCATATAAGGCTCGAACTCTGATTCATTGTGAGCTGTCCGGGAGAGTCCGTGGAAGTTGGATGACGTGCACAGGAATTCTGCCGAATTTGATCAGGATTTGTTGCGATTTTCTTCCTCTATTTTCTGCCGAAAATTCCCAAGATAATAGCTGAATAATTGAGCAATATCTCTTTAGGTTTTCCATGAATTAATTCAGCCAAAAATCTTGCACAAAGGATGGAATTCAGTCCACATTCGTAAGCCAAATCCATGTAGAACTCGGTTTAGGTTTTCTTCTTTCGGCAGACTTGACATTCGTGCATTCAAACCGGCATAACTTTTTCCTCAGAGCTCCGATTGATGTGATTCCAAGTCCCAGAGAAACTAGACTCGTAGGGCTTTCCAACGGCGTATGGCACGTTCTCTGGTTCCAAGCGATGTGTCCCACAGAAATTCCGGAAGTCAGGACACAGTCCCAGGAAAATCCTGGTAGTCCCTGGATTGGTTTGCTCAAACTGCCAAGTTGCAGCCTTCATTTGGGTGACTTCCCGAACTCCGATTGATCTGAAATTTTGACACAATATACTTTAGCTTGCCAATTATATGTATACCAAATTTCATCAAATTTGGAAAAGGATAGATCAGTTTAGCACAGGCCTCAATATCACGAAAACAACATATTTTGCACTTTTTGCTCAGATTTCTTTACTTAGTCATTTTTCTGACAATTAAGCACATTTTCTCCAAAACTCTACCAAAGGGACACTAAACTAAAATATGACTCTATCTTACAAAAATAAGGGTTAAGCATTGGATAAATGGGGGTAAAAACATATTAAGAACGACGCACATTGTGCTCCTATCAGAAGTTACATAATTAATCATCCCTCAACAAACTCAAATTTCCAATTTAATCATTGAAATTAAAATCTATAATCAAATAAAATATTAAAAAATAAAAGATAAATAAATAAATGAATAAAATCAGCATTGAGCACAACACGGGCAACAACTCACCACATGACCGTTTCATAGCATTTTATGCATCTTCTATTCTAATTAAGGTCTTAAATCTAGGCCTTCATGATATATTGTTAACACGTTTTGAGTAGAGAAAATAACAAACGAAAAAGAATGAAAGTGATACAGAAAAGGGAGGTCGAGATGGAGATTGAATATAGAAATTAACAGAGGACGAAGTGAGAGAAAAAGGAGAGAGAGATTTTCTTTTCAGTTTGGCCTTCTTTTAATTGTGTTAATTTATAATTTCTATTATTTTGTTAAGGATAAAAATGACAAACTTAGGTTGAAATATAATTGTGGGGTGAACAAAGAAAAATGTGGGGTGACAATAGGCACGCTTAAAACCTATCTTTTGACCACGTACCTACTGGGTCAATTTGTCACCTGCAATAACCCTCCTCCTCTCTCTTACTAAAACTAATCAAAGATTGAGAATGAGAATGAGAATGAGAATGAGAATGAGAATGAGCACGAGAGAAAGGGAAAATTATTCAACGCACCGATGTGTAAGTAAATCGAAAGTTGAATGTGTAATGTCAACCATTCGTTTAATCACCAACTACTCTCATAACCCATAATATTTGAGAGATTAGTTAAAATAAAATTGTAAAATACTATAATTAAAGCAGATTGAAGAGAAGTCACAATGTTAACATGATTAACAACAACAGAAATCACAAGAAAAAAAGTTATAAAAAAACAGCGTCCATAATACCTAACCATTAAGGTATTAAAGAATACTAATGGAGTTGAAGAACTGTCTTGACTTTGCACTATATCGATGCAAGTGGTGTGAAATCTGCTCAATGAGAGAAAGAAGGAAAAACAAATCCCTAATTAAATATCGAAAGAAGAAAACAGTAACAGGCTTTTATTTACAGTATTTATATAATTATCTATTATTTTTTATTTTTAAAGAAATCGTGGTCGTTCTGGATTTAAGAGATGAGAAAACTATATATAAGTAAAGACAGAACAGAAAGCGGTCTCCCTTCTGCTCTATTTTCTCCGCCGTTTCAAACCCAAAACCCAAACCTCCACCAATCTCCCTTGTCTTCCTACCGCAACAATGGCCGAGAACACTGAAATCGTAAGCAGACAAGAAGCCCCTCAAAAACCCATCAACTTGTTCACTCTCTTCTCCAACTTTAAGCCTCAATTTCCATTCTGGAAGCAGCAACAACAACAAGCAAAACCAGTTGAAAATGAAGCTAGTAGCGCTGATACTCAGATACCAGTCACTGTGAGGTTCCCGAATGCCCAGCCCTTGGTTCCCACTGTGGCTTCTGAGGTTGAAGAACCCATGACCAAGACTGCCAATCCCATTATAGTCTGGCAGGTATGGGCTTTAATCTTTATTCTATGTACACATGGTTTTGTAATACTGTTTTGACTGGGTTTTGAATTGGGTGGATTTCAAATATGGGTTTACTGTTATAATGTGTGTGGTTGGTTTCCTTGGATTTTCTTGTTTAAACATTCAAGTTCTGTTGTGGGAAGTTGATTCCAGGAAGAAAAGAAAAAGATTGTGGAGAAAACGTAGTAAGGATAATACTAAATATTTATGTTGGTGTAGGTGAGTCATGACGTGTTATGTTGTGGTTATGTGAGCTTCAGTATGTACATGATGTTGTTGGTTGGATTAAAAGTTTAAGATAAACTGAACGAATTGGTCTTTGGCATGCATCAATGGGTTGATTACCCTTCATTGGTTGCATTGCTTCACTGAGAAAAAGAAGGCAAATAAAAGGATTTCTAATTTGTTTCTTCCCAAAAGCCAACAATTCATATTGCTCTTTGCAACGTATGTCAAGATACTGAAGTCTGTAGTAATCGTTGAGTTTGTGATGGTTTGGTGGGATGATGAGGCTGTAACTTGCATTCAATAGAGATTTCTCTATTTGTGGTTAGGTGGTTACTAAAATGTAAATAATATGGAATTCTTGAAGAGGGTTACTTTCACAAGGGTCTGAAAACCATTGTACCTAAAAAGGCGCTGATAAGAACTGGTGGTCTTCCATCATACGGTAGCTTCAATTGGATTCAAGAAAATAGTCTGCATGCTGGATGATTTTTCATGGCATGGTGATGCAAAATGGTAGCTATTTTAGGATTTTTAGCACTGTGGTTGCAATTGAATGTCTCGGTCTGATTCATTAGGACGGGTAGAGGAAATGTTCATCCATAGTTCAGGTTGGCTGCATAAAAGATGTGTTGAACTACTTTAGGCGATCAGAAATTACATGGGCAAAATACTGAATCTGTGGAATGAATAGGTATGATTTTATTTCGTGCATGAATTTTCTTCCATGACTTATAATATGTGTTGGACAACCCTTCAAGATATCTTTTTCAGCACGTTATTGAATGTATTTATCACAAGTCATGGTTGGTTTGTTGGCTTATAGTTAGGAGTGGAACCTTTAGTTCGTAATTGCTATTTAGTAATGTTTTATTCATTATAAGTTAAAGATGGATTAGAAAAAGAGAGAAGAAAGAAGTGAGATATGTCTTGTGGGAACGGGAAATGTAATGGGGTTTTTAGATAAATAGAATTAGTTTTTATGTATTAGATTTTTTCCCTCATCGTCTTTTTGTCTATCTCATAATCTTAAAGGGGAGAAATGTGCGACTTCTTAAAAGTTCCTCAGATCATCTCTCATATCTTTTGGGTTTTGGCTCACTTGCTTTTATAATATATATCTTTACGGCTTTACCATTCTCAGATATGTTGTAAATTCTTTTCTTCAATTTGAGAGCATGGAATTCCACGCCATGCAATTTCTGTCTTTTTACAGTGTTATGAAGTTACTAAAGTTGGCCGACAACTTCGTGGCTGCAGTTCATATTTTTAACATTATTTTCAGTACATCTAGCATTGGTTGTTCATATATATATATATATATATATATATATATATATATATATATATATAATGGAATATTTCTAGACTACGCATGCGTGAAACCACGCCTAACAGCGTAGTTGACGGAGGGGCGTTTTGGTCATTTTACCCTTATACATTGTATCTGGAAAATGAAACATTACATCCAGCTACTTCTGCAGAGTCCTCTTTGGCCGGCATGCTGGCTTCTTCCCTGTCAGTTTAAGAAGGTCCTCCTCAATCTCCTCTTTGGTCAATGTAACCAAGAATTCCTGCAGCTTTGGCGCCTTTGGTTTTTTACTCTGACAACCTCTAGGCAGTCTGGATCGACCCTGCTCCGGGATTTTGTTATGCTGCACCGCCGGTGCACCCTTGGTCAGAGCACTTGCATCCCCCTTGGGATTGCGCACCGGTTTCCGGGGCCTAAAATTCCAGCTCAATTAAACACCACAGCTTTCCTCAATTGAATGATTGAGTGAGTGAGTTCACAAACCCCAAATTAACTTGTTGGGTTCCTCAAACCCTTCAGCTCTTCTTCATCTCTCTCCTTTTCCTCTTATTCTGATCACCGTGTGTCGACCCGATCATCGTCTTCCTCTGATCTCCCACCTCGACTCCACCTCCGCCGTCATGGTAGCAGGAACCTCCGACCTTGTGCAGAGAGAGAGAGAGTATTGTGCCCCCTTCCCACCAAACGCCGTCCAAACCCCCGTCACCTGTGTAATGACATCACTGACCCTAAAAAACAATCTGAGCGGCTGGTAACGAGCCACGTGTCCTAGACCCACACAGGTGTAAAACTACGCCGACGTATTCTAGCCCCTTCCATATATAATGTCATAAAAAATTATCCACAGGATGTTTTTCTTTTCTCCATCTTCTTTCATTAAATTGTTTTGTTCGACTGTATTATTCTCTCTTAATTGTTTATGCTTATCACAGACGAAGTCTAATTTCACTTTATCAATGTTTGTAAAATCTAAGTTCAATAAATAGATAAAGAGGAGGTATGAGTGGGCTGTGAAACCAGTAGTGTTACACATTTGAAAACTTAGTTTTGTGACATATTGGCAAAGGACAATAGTCCTCTACGCTACTTGCCTGCGTATGCTTTTCTTAGTCGGTATTATGGTTGTTGGAGTGAATGATTCACTCATACAGATTCGGCAAGATGGACATCATTTTCTTTGGGCCTGATCTGTGAAGTTTTTGGGATAGAGTGAGAAGAGAATTATGATCTGTGAATGTCATTCTTATTGAAGTGTTACTTGTTTAATGAGGTATTTGTCTACGTACATTCAGGTTTATGCTCTTGGCGGGTTTCTGGTTTTGAAGTGGATATGGGCAAGATGGCAAGAAAGAAAGGAGCAAAAGGACGACGGAAAAGAGGAATCTTCTGATGATGAACAATCTTCTGTTGATGAATAGGCTTTTTTTATGCAACAGCTGAACCTCTTATGTTAAAATGGCATATTCACAATGCAAGTTACTTTTGAGATTCATGATATAGCGGAATTAGTACATCTAAACTAATGGTTTGTAAAGGAAGTGTTCAATTCCTGTCTACTTTTTTTTGCCACCGTTTATTTTATTTTTATATTATTTTTTTTGGCTTTTCATCTCTTTTATTACTAGTTGTCGATTGCACTGGTCGGCTGAACATCAGAATTTGCAGATCTCTTGAAACTATGATGAGAATACTACCCTTTGAGAAACTGATTCTCGGCAATTGAGGAATTGCCGGTTGCCTTCGTGTGCATCTTTGTTCATATGATGTAGCATAACAAATTCCTGGTGTCCCAGTTAATGAGCTGATAAAAATGTATGCCCGTACAGAGTGGCCTAAAAGACTGGAAGATCACTGGATGAAAATGAGAATGATCAGCAACTGTGACTTACTTTAGGTTTAGTATTTACAACATAAAGCACTTGGAGCAGTGAAGACACCAAGTCTGGAAACTGGGAAAGTAGCCTAGAAGTAAAAGAACCAAGACCCGTAACTGGTTATACAGTATAAATCTTCATCCAGCAGTTGTCTCTTCAGAATAAATTAGTGCCACTTTTGAACAGAAATATAGAAGCAGCACATTTTGCATCTCCAAATGAAATCTTAAGAATACAACTGAATTGATGTGAGATCATCAAGTTGCCCCAATCAGTCATGTACCAGTACATCAAGCACATAACCATTTTCATTAGGCTCATAATCTCAAAATATGACCAATTTTAACTACATCTCTCATTACATTCTCAAAAAAGAAAAGAAAAAAAAACCTACAGCTCTCATTAAAGTTGCAGAAGAAGGTAGACAATTCATTTTTTGATTATACTCATAATCTCAAAGTAGTCATTATACAATCACGGGGTTTAGCTCCATGAGACATAGAAACGGGGCCGTTTTAGGGTTGGTGACGTCTGGGCCCCTAGGGGAACGATGTCGTTTTGGGTAAACCTATTGAAAGCCAAAACTTGCAAAATTTTGTTAGTACTAGAAGTCTAGAACAAACTACAACCTTGTCGTCGTTGGTTTTGGTTGCTCTGATTCTGTTTTGCCGCCGCACCCAAGAATCTCTGCAAGTAAGAAACCCAATTCCCAGTTGTGTGTTTCTTCTCTCTATTATATTATCTGAGACCGGTTCGCTTCCATTTTAGCTTAATTTCATAGATTTTGACTCTCTTTTGTATCATGGTTTTGGTTTTGCTTCTATTCAATAACACCAAATTTGAGTTGGGATAATTCATTGAATTGGGGGAATGCCTTTGATTTTTTACATGTTTTTGGGCTTTTGTTTAGAATTTCTACAGTCCAGGCTATTGTTTATGATTGTATATACAACTCAGACATTATTCACTTTATGATGGGAATGTTGTTGCTTTGTTGTTGTTTGTAGACTGAATCACATATTGGAGAAATCAGCATCCCAGAAGGCTGTAAAGTAAGTAGGGAGAGATGAAGCTCGATGTGGATGTGCTGAGATACCTCTCAAAAGAGGATTTTAGGGTATTAACCGCTGTCGAAATGGGAATGAGAAATGTAAATGTCCCTCTTATGTTACTTGTTTTAATCTTTCAAGTGTTCTAATCCCATGGATTGAGTCTTTAAACCCTTTTTTTTATTTCCTTCAG
The DNA here is from genome assembly GCA_963682095.1 of Potentilla sterilis. Taxonomy (NCBI): domain Eukaryota; kingdom Viridiplantae; phylum Streptophyta; class Magnoliopsida; order Rosales; family Rosaceae; genus Potentilla; species Potentilla sterilis. Next base: position 24,709,113 of record OY821766.1, read on the forward strand.
CATGAAATCGTACCCGCTGAACTGGTGGAGCGTATAGCTGCGCTCAAGTATGTTTCTTGATTTCAGGTTTCTTCTTTTGACTTCTTGAATTTTGATTTGTCTACCTTTTCTCTAACTCTTGGGTAATTATTAAATGTGTAGGCATGGTGGCACTTATAAAGTTATGAAAAATCTGCTCAAGCATAAACTTTTGCACCACGACGCCTCTAAATGTAAGTTTAATGTTCTTATTCTAAAATTATAAAGAATATATTGTTTCGATATTGTCTCATTTTTTTTCTTGTGCATTCAGATGATGGGTTTCGGCTAACATATCTCGGTTATGATTTTCTTGCAATTAAGACATTGGTCAACCGTGGTGTCTTTTCAGCTGTTGGTCGTCAACTTGGTGTTGGAAAAGAGTCTGGTAGTTTTCTTTCCTTCTTAATGCATGTAAAAGATGCTGGTGTGAGGTTCTGGTACTTATAGCATTTCTTTTCTTTAAGATATTTTTGAGGTGGCCACCGAAGATGGTACAGTGATGGCAATGAAATTGCACCGGCTTGGTAGAACTTCTTTCAGGGCTGTCAAGTCTAAGCGTGATTACCTAAAACATCGTAGCAGTTTCAATTGGCTATACTTGTCTCGACTAGCTGCACTCAGAGAATTTTCTTTTATGAAGGTTCTTTATCTCTATCTTATGTCATTTTTAGTTTTGTTTTTTGGTCCAATTCTGTGTTCATTATGTTGATGTTGACATTACGCTGTTACTCTGCTTGAGCAGGCTTTAGAAGAGCATGGTTTTCCTGTTCCAAATGCTGTAGATTGTAATAGGCATTGTGTGATTATGTCACTAGTACCAGGCTACCCACTGTAAGCTTCTTATTTACAAACTAGGAACGGCAATTATGTTTTCCTAGTATGTTTCCTTCTGAGCTAGCTTGCTTAAGAAGAAAATATAGATCATATCCCTTGGATCTATAGAGCTCACTTTCTGTTTGATATAGTGTGCAGGTGAAGCAATTGGAAAATCCTGAGATAGTTTTCAATACTATCATTGGTCTTGTTGTTCGTCTGGCAGAACATGGTCTGATTCACTGTGACTTCAATGAATTTAACATTATGGTATGCAATTTGAGGCAGTCCGGCATTTTATGTTTGAACCGTTAGGTTGCATTGATCTCTATGATCTTTTATCTTGAAAAATAAATTAACCTTCAATCTTGTGATTGTCCAAACATGGTTCATGCCTTTTGGCTCTCACTTGGGAGCTTTATAAGTGATAATGAGTTAATATACATGGATCAAAAGGCCTGTTTGACTTCCTTTTTCAGTGCATTGGCATTTGGCAAACTTTTACTAATTTTGGTAATTCTTTTCTCTTAGATTGATGATGATGAGAAGGTCACCATGATTGACTTTCCACAAATGGTCTCTGTATCACATCGTAATGCTCAAATGTAAGAAGCTATTTCTTAGAACTACGAGTCATCTTCTTGCTCTTCTTATTGCAATTTCTGAGTGTTGGCTGTTAGCGATTTAATTGATGAGGAAATATCATTTAATGAAGTTTCACATATCAGGTACTTTGACCGTGATGTGGAATGTGTCTTCAAGTTTTTCAGTAAGAGGTCAGTAATCTTTTTGTCAATGGTGATCTGTTTGTTAAGGAAGAGGCAGTTGTGAACTTGTATAAGTAACAAATATAAGTAACAATTCATGATATAGATGAGAACCAAATATCATTGTTAGCTGAATGCAAGTAATAGTTATGTATTTGTATTCTTATTGACTTTTAAGATCCTGGGTGTAGGTGGTGGTGGTTTACTTTTTCATAGATCTATATAACCCTTGAGGTTAATTGTGATGGTTATAGGGAAGAAAAAATAAGGGTCTTTCTATTTGAAAACAGAAAATATCTTAGTGCACCCATTACCTTAAAAATTATCGTATAATTCCAACTTTACCCTTTTGTACACCCAGCAAACATTCAGTATACAAACTTTAAATCTTTCAGTTATATCATCTCTTTTTCAAGTCGATCATCTTGCTTTGTTGGTGAAAACAATAAATGTTATTCTTCATGTTACCCTTCCTGCCTATGTTGCATGGACACGGCAAAACCCGCCGAATCGGAGTGTCCGACACGGCCGGACACGGCGACACGACACGACACGGAAAAATACAGTGTCGGACACGCCATCTGGCGTATCGGCCAATACTGACTTTTTAGACACTTTGACCGATACGCCACCTCATTTTTGGACACGCCACTAGGGCTTTTTCGGGCCCAAAGAGAGGACCCTGGGATCGGCGGCGTCGTCGAAGTAGGCAAGGGTGATCAGGTGCAGGAAAGGAGGAGCGACCGTCAAAGGAGGCAAGGGGTGCTCTCGGGAGAGGGGAGGTGGGGGGCAGCGGCGCGCGGTGTCGGCCAGGAGCAGGAGAAGAGGAGGAGATGGGGGAGGAGACCTGGAGCGGGGCGGGGCTGGGGATACCTGGAGCGAGCTGCGGCGAGGAGCAGGAGAGGAGGAGCACGGGGGCGGGTGCGTGGGGAAGAGACAGAAGAGAAAGGGGGGGGGGGAGAGACAGAAGAGAAGAGAGAGGGGGCGAAAGAGAGAGAAGAGGGTGCGGGGAGGGGGGCGCGTGTTTGTCTGGGAGGGAGGGTAGCATGATTAGGTTAGGGAAACTTGGGCCTGGGCTGGGCTGAAAAAGAAGAAAAAAAAATTTGGTTTAAGCAGGGTTTCGGGCCAGGTCGGGCTTTCGGTCCCAAAAAAATCAGGGACTGAGCTAGATTAATTAAGTTTTTGGTGACTTATTATGAGAAGTTTAATTCTACTAGATTTTGAGAACTTTATATGATGTTAAGTTGTTTACTATGCACTTTTCTCACTTGCATTTGACTATTTGATGTTATTTCTTATAAATTATGGATTGAATTTACAACTTATAGTAATATTATCAATTTATTTTATGTATTAAAAATATATAAATTATTATTTATTTGCCGTGTCCAAGCCGTGTCGAGTCGCCGTGTCCGTGTCCGTGTCCATGCAACATAGCTTCCTGCCCTTTAAAAGTATTTCTATCTCTTTCTCTCAATTTTTTACCTTGTTTACACCATGAATTACTCTGGTCATGATCATAAAGCATTGGTCTCTCCATCTATGTATTCATGGCCTTTTCAAAAGATCTTCTTTTGTCTCCTCCCCTCGTCCCTCCCTTTCTCTACCCTTCCTTGCAACCACCAAAACAAGAACAAACTTTTGTCTTCTCACCCTTCTTTTACCCTCCACCACCAGCATTGCTTACTCAATTACTCTCTGCTTTCTCTTTACCTTTTTGAAAGCTTTAGCATTTAGTTCTGGCCTAAACTGAGATGATCTTTCAATTTCTAATTATGGTGACTCTCTGCTCAGTCAAATACAATTAACAACTGGTTCCTCTTCGAAGCTATGTCTGAGTTGTGTTGTAGATAAGGGTTATGATCTGCCTTTGGACCTTCAAAGCACAGATCTTTGTGGTTTTAGTGCAATCTTTTCATCTGCAGTAGAAAAATTTCATGGTATATCCAGATAATCCTTTAATCGTGCTTGAGATTTAGAGGTTGGAATCACAATTAGAGAATTATGAATGGAAGACAAGCAATGGAGAGAAAAAGATGATCTTCGGTGAAAGTATATCAGATGGACATCCTTTAAAATAGAAGACCAATCCTCTTTCACCTGATCTCAAGTCTCAACATTGTTTGATGATGAGGGATGACTTCCGTTTGCTAGGTTTGTATTGAGTATAATTGAACAAGGGTAAAAGTGGAAAAACATGAGATAATTATTAATGCTGGGTGCAATTAGATTTTTGCTGGGTTCAAAGGGCAAACACTCCAAAGTGGATCAGCCTTTTTATGACTCGTAATTTATTTATCGTTTTTTCAGGTTCAACATGTCCTTCCATGAATGCACAGCTGATATTGATGGCACAGCAGTGGACATAGATGATAGTGGCAGGCCTTCTTTTACTTCAATAGCAAAGGATACTGGTTTTCTGGACAAGGAACTTTCTGCCAGTGGGTTTACTAGGAAGGATCAGGAAGAAATTGCTAAGGTATTTGTGTTGAATCAAGCATTGTACATTCAACTATCACATTATTTTTCTGAAATTTCTGTAGCTTTATTCTTAGTATACCCAACATATAATGCCAAAAGCTGTTAGATTCTTTCATACTCTCATGCTGCTCAAAAAGGAACAAATGTTTACTTTCATATGCTATAGCTAGGTTCCAAGCTTTTGGAAAAACATCAGATCAGATATTTACTGTCAGGTGGATATTTTTGATTGGCCAAATTCTTGATATCGGTGAGTAATGATTTTCAATATCATATCATCACCTGCAGTTCATTGAGGGAGGGATCAAGAGGGATGCTAGTTCTGATGATGAAGATACTGAAGATGACGAACACATCTCTGTGTTAAATGAAGCAAACACAATGGGTGTTGATTCATTGCATGTGGTAGATCAGGTACATCTTTCTCTTTTATTTTACACTTTAACAAACTCTACATTCAGTTGATGTCCTGATGAAAGTAATTCCGTCACAAGTTGAGGTCTCAAGTACAGAATGAAGATTAGCGAAATCATAACTGAGAGTTTTTTATTGTATCATCCGATATATGCTTGTACTTATTCATCTCATGTGATTGGATCAGACTTTACAGAATGATGAGGAAGTTGAACTAGAGGGCAATGTCAGAACATGTGAAGCAGGTCCAAGTACTGAACCTGAAAATGAAGAGGGGAGTAACGAGGTAGATCTTGAGTTTATTTGGCTTCCTACAAAGACTTTAGTGTAGGACTTGGGAGTTTGCTGTCAATTATGGAATATTACATTCCAGGATAACAATTGTAACCCCAAGATAGTCACATGTGGAATGGTGTGCAAAGATTACCGTGACTTTATCCCTTATTCAACTTCCTTTCCTTACAGTCTTTTTCATTTTCACAGGACGGAGATACTGAGACAGTTAATAATGACAATGATGCTGAGTTGGTAAAACGCTTAAACAAGGTGAGGCGACATGCTTTAACAGCAGCCCGTGGGGGACGAAAAGCTTTTGCATCCAGAAATACCTGCAAAGACAAGGGTGGTAAATCCTCTAATAGTTCCAAAGTCCAGAGACAATTAAGTAGCTGGTAGAATATTTAAAGTGCAACCCGCTCCAAGAATGCCCAGACAACTTACATGCGGAAGAATTTACTAGAGTTGTATACCAGATGGAGGTTGCACGCAGAGCACGGACCTCCTGCTTGTGCCATATGTATGAACCATCTTTTTTCTTATAATGATGATCATGAGATGCATAAGTTTCCATCAGTGTAACTTTTTTGTAGTCCTTGGCAAACGTGGGAGAATATATATCTTCACTATTCTGTAATGGATCAAAGGAACTAATATGGAGATTGGATGTTCGTAACCTGTTGCCTTGGCTTTGTTTTTCTTAATCAGTGGCCGTCTTTGTACTCATATTTTAATTGGTTTTTTTAAGTTGCCAGTTAAATTTTCAAATTATTTGTACGCTCTACTCATCTCACTGCAGCATAGGGATTTCATCTGCATTCTTCATTTGTTTCCTAATTAGCTTATCATCTCCAAACTGACCATTTTCAAAATAACTTTGGTATGAAGGGATCTCAAGTGGCTGAAGGGCTTTGGTATGAATATATTGGAGATGGTAATGCTATTGAGGCAGAAGTTTCGGGGATAATTTTAGCCAAAATGTGCTGAAAGTAAAGAGCTAATTTTGAATTGTGTGCATCGATAAAAAGTTGTAGTTGCTGTGACTCCCAATTCGAGTCATAGTCTTGACTTACCTTACTAGTTACTACCCTACTACCCTCCTAGAGTCCTGGCTGACTGGCAAGCATTTAGGAGGAGATTTATGCCATAAGTGTGTAGATCAGAGACTCACAGTGGTGCTCTGATGGAAGGGTTCACTGTTAATACTGGGGGTAACTCGTTTGTTTGACAAAGACTGCTGATTTCACTACTGACAAGTTATTCCGAGAACCTGGTTAAATGGTGAAGGCCAATATGAGCTTGACGTAGTGCTAGCTCAACATTTGCCTACACTTATTTGACAAGCTACTCTTTATGGTTTCGAGATTATGCATATCTAGAGGAAATTGAACATGGTTGCTGATGTTCTAACCAAATGCAGATTTTTGGCACTAATAAGGACTTTTATATCCTTCAATCTTGTTCAAAGATACAAATTCTCTTCGAACACATACTAGTCGATTGTCAGAAATTTTGCCTCCGCCCTTTATTTATAGTGGTGCTTACAATATAATTGCATATATAATCCTAACCAAATACATACCAAATTCACCCCCATTATCAGAACAAAAAACTTTGACATGAGCATCATATTGAGTACGAATGAGATTATGAAATGCGGTAAAGGCAGAAAAAATATAATCTTTTGTCTTAAGTAACACTACCCATGATAATTGAGTAAAATCATCAATGAACAACACAAAGTATCGCATTCCAGAAAGAGTAGGATGCTTAGAAGGATCCCATAAATCCGAATGAATTAACTCAAAAGGCATACTACTAGAATGAGAACTCAAAGGATAACTAGACCTATGACTTTTAGCTAAAGCACAAGTCTCACAATGTAGGCTAGACTCACTGATTCCCAAAAACAATGAAGGCATAGACTTCTTCATAACTCCAAAAGACAGATGTCCTAACCGTCGGTGCCATAGCCACAACTCACTTATTCGATCAGAATTCAATGTCAGGGCCAAAGGGTGTTCCGGTGCATGGTTGGGTGACGTCGAGCCATTGGTTGTGTCGTCGTGTCCACCCTCTTCTGTATTGGTTAGTTTTTCTTGTGCTTTTATCAATAATGAACCGTCAGAAATTAGTCCACTATTTTGCCCACTAAACATGTCTTCATAATAACACGATTTCTCCCCCTGATGAGAAATCACTGGAGGAAGGAAAAAACAAGAACTTTCACTAAATGTAACATTCACGGTTACATAAAACCTCTGGGATGAAGGGTGATAACACTTGTAACCTTTTTGAGTAGTACTATATCCGACAAACACACACTGAAGGGCTCTAGCATCCAATTTCGACCTCTGATTCTTATACAAATGAGCATAAATGACACAACCAAAGACACGAGCAGGAAGAGTATTTGATGATGGGATAGACACAGACTTTGATAGAACATCAAGTGGAACACGACCTTGAAGAGGAACTGAGGGGAGACGATTTTTAAGATGACACGCACACAACACGGCCTCACCCCAAAGGTACTTAGGTATGTTAGCACTCAATATGAGAGACCGGGCCATGTCCAGAAGATGACGATTTTTCCGTTCAGACACCCCATTTTGCTTAGGTGTCTGTGGACATGAGGTTTGATGTATGATGCCATGTTGTTGAAAATACTCATGAAACAAATTATTGACAAATTCACCCCCATTATCAGAACGAAAAACTTTGACATGAGCATCATATTGAGTACGAATGAGATTATGAAATGTGGTAAAGGCAGAAAAACATAATCTTTTATCTTAAGTAACACTACCCATGACAATCGAGTAAAATCATCAATGAACAACACAAAGTATCGCATTCCAGAAAGAGTAGGATGCTTAGAAGGACCCCATAAATCCGAATGAATTAACTCAAAAGGCATACTACTAGAATGAGAACTCAAAGGATAACTAGACCTATGACTTTTAGCTAAAGCACAAGTCTCACAATGCAGGCTAGACTCACTGATTCCCAGAAACAATGAAGGCATAGACTTCTTCATAACTCCAAAAGACGGATGTCCTAACCGTCGGTGCCATAGCCACAACTCATTTATTCAATCAGAATTCAATGCCAGGGCCAAAAGCTATTCCGGTTCCAAGTGAAACAGTCTCCCCCTCAGGCCTCCCTTGCCAATGATCACCCTGGTACACAGACTCTGAAAAACAACATACATTGGAAAAAAGGTTACAGAACACTTATTTTGTGCATTTAACTGAGAGACAGACAGAAGATGATGAGACAATGACGGTACATAAAGTACATCATGCAATATAATTGATGGTGTAACTTGAATGGACCCAATACCTAAGACAAGAAAAGACGCACCATTGGCATTTGACACATGGGATATATAAGGAGATGATAAAGATATAAAGAATGATTTATCATAGGTCGTGTGATCAGAAGCCCCAAAATCAATAATCCAAGTATTGCTACCTATAAAGTCAGAAACATGTAAAGCGATACCAATTTTACCTCGAGTAACATTACCCTTTGAAGGATCTTGTCCTTCAACGCTACTATAAAAATCAGGTTCTGGCACTAATTGGACTGTTGCTTTACCTCTTTGTCCATCGCTACATCCTCCACGACCTCCACGTCCTCTGGTAGTGTTGTTACCTCTCCAATTCGAGTTGGTATGAAACTTCTGCAACTTAAGGCAATAGTACTTGGTATGGCTAATTTCTTTCCAATAATTGCAAGTCATCTGGTCGGATTGGATTGGATTGGTGGATTGGTTATAATGTTGACTCTATTGATATCCCTGATTCTGAATTGAAACTAGAGTAGAACTTCTAGTTGAAGTTTGTGATGGAGAGGTAGCTTGAACGGCCAAACCAGAGATCTCAGTATGAAGGTTTTGAGCGGCAGCCTTATTGGTTTCATCTCTTCGAATATAGGCAAAACCATGTTCCAATATTGGTGGAGTTACCAGACGCAATAATTCATTTTTTGCCCCTTCAAAACGCGGATCTAAGCCACCGAGAAAGATGTGGACACGCACCTTATCTTGCTCTTTCCAATAAAAAGTGATTTCAGCCTCACATGTCATAGGATTAGGATTTCTCTAATCAAGCTCCTGCCATATGGTCTTCAAGTTTGCATAAAAAGTCGCAACCGACTGTCCACCCTGAGTAGTCTTGAACGCCTTAGCGTGCAATTCATGAACTCGAGCAAAATCATTCCCATCATAGTATGTAGCAGCAACAACATCCCAAATTGTTTTGGGAGAATCATAATTAGCAAATAATTTCATCACCTCCGGAGTCATTGCCTTGAGGAGAATTCCCATGACATTAATATTTACCGTGTCCCACTCATCTACTTTGGGTCCTGCAATAGGTCTTGTTGTAGTGCCGACAACATAACTTCACTTTCCAATCCCTTGAATATGAAGCTTCATAAGTCTCTGCCAAAATTGATAATTATTTCCGTCGAGTTTAACACCAAAACTCGAGTGATCTGTAACATTTTGAACAATAACCATCTCTCGATCAACACAACTTTTTCCTCCAGTAGATGGGCCTGACTCTTCTTCAACAATATCTAATTTCACTATCTTTTTTTTCTTTTTTTATATCACCAACAAATAAAGCAAAATTAGACCTGCTGCTCCTTAATTAACCAAGACTGCCCGGGACCCCAAAACAAACTTGCTGCTTCTTAATCAACCAAAAAACCCTTGTTGTTCCTTAATTAAGGACCCGGTCTCCTTAATTAACCAAACGAACCTTCTGTCGGAACCAAAAAATACCTTATGTACCAAAGAGAACCCTTAATCTAAGGGTTTGAATACACCAAAAAATTCAACAAAAGACCACTAACCCGAAAGAACAATTAATTTTTCTGTAGCGGAAATCAAAAGAAAGCCCAGCCGAGTCCGAAAGGATCTCGGCTCTGATACCAAGTCAAAAAGAACAAGGCACAATATGAATTTCTGATATATTCATCTTCTCCCAGAACGGGGTATATATATGATAGGAGCATTATATGCGAAGTTCTTAATATGTTTCTACCCCCATTTGTGCGATGCTTAACCCTTATTGTTGTATTATAGTCATTAAGTCTAGTTAGCAGTCTTTGGCAGAGTCGGTTTGTGATATGAGCTAAAATGAAGAAAAATGCAGAAATTATGAAGAGTTTGATTTGGACTAAGAATCCTAGTGTGATCAGGACTTGTTCATGTAATAACTATGTTACATTATCTTATCTCTTTAATATATTTCTTTCTCTTATTTGTAGGAATTAAAGAGGAGATAATGAACCACATGTTGAGGAAAAATAAAGACAAGGAAATAAGGAAAAAGAAGAGCATGTCTTGCACATGGAAAGAAGCTTGCTTCTTGCTTAAAGACTAAGGAAGCTTGCTTAAGGATTAAGGAAGAAGAGAGGAGAAAACCAAATTGAAGTAGGACTCTTGCACGAAACTTACTTCTTGCTTAAGGACTAAGGAAGCTTGCTTAAGGATTAAGGAAGAAGAGAGGAGAAAGTCAAATTGAAGTAGGACTCTTGGAAGTCAAAACCAAATTGGATTCTAATTCCGATTTCTTGTAAATCTTCCTCTATAAATAGAGCAAGGCTGCCTCTCTTCAGGGGATCACAATTCTTGCACAAATTTAAGCCGAAACCCTGACAAAGTTCCTCCAAGTTCTAAACAGAAAATACCAAGCTAAAACCTCCATCTCTTCCATCAACCGCAAACCGTTTCCTGCTCTATTTTCAGCCATGCACTCCACCACACTGATTGAAGCTTCTCAAGGTTTTTAAAGTGTGATCCATCTCTCATGGCTTGTAATAATTTCTGTTTAGTCACACTAGTTGTTATAAAAATACTTGCTTTTATTTTGGTTTTGTATGATGAACATGATTTTAGTTTCTATTGAATTTATGTAACGATTCTTGCAAACAATAACATGTATGATTTCGTATTCTTTGACTTAGGGCAGTAGGTATGCCGTGTATTTTCCCATGATATACTTGATTGATTTTCATGAATTCTATGCATAAAAGTCATGTACGTGAGGGCTTCCTTTGTCATGGAAATTCCAAGGGTCTTGATTTCACTTGCCAAAGTAATTTAGGTTGATTTTAGACGCGAAGTTGGTCGAACTAGGTTGCTTATTAGGGTTACCATAATTCTGAAAATCTACATGTTAAATAAGATGTGTGACGACTTGCTTGTTTACATGTTTCCAATTTGGCTTATTATGCTTATATGTTTCTCGTGTTTGATTTCTACGTGAAGTGTTTTTGAACTGATTAACATACAACTTAGGGTGATACGCGAAGTTAGCTCTAAGTGTTTTTGAAGTCTTAACGATTAGATGAACCGCGAAGGGCTCTAATTAAAATTGGAATCAAGTTCGGTCATAGGAAACATAACATGTTCTACTTGCTGCCGTGATTTACTTTGTGCATGTCAAGCATGTTTTTGAGTGTTCTTTGTGCTATGCTTTGTGTGGAATTGTTGATCACTTGTATATAACTAATTTAGGTTTTTATTTTGATTTATTTAGTAAATTTTCAGTAGGTATTTCATCCCAAATCTGAATCCCCCTTGTTATTTTATTATGTTTGTGTTAACACTTTTGTTTTCGATTATCCTTCAAGTTCCCCGGATTGATCGAACCATATTTATCCATACTAACGATGACATTTTGCAGGGTTTTAAATTAGTGGGAGTTTCAGCTCTCACCAATATACAAGACAAATCTTAACCCATTAAGAAACTAATTACCACCTAATATTATACAATAATTACAATTCCTAATACAATACGGTATGACTCACACCAACACTCCCCCAGTACCATCTGCTCTAGTGCATAGTCTCACGCAAAACTCGTTATAACATTTCAGTTTTTTATCTCGGTAAACAAAAAATACATAAATTTTAGTATTGAAATTAAATTAACGTTTATTACCTTCTATTTATTGTTAGAAAAAAAAAATGCCAACCTTTTTTTTAATATCATGCAGGTGTCATATCCATTTTTTTTAATACCGTATAGCTAAGAAATATATTTATTATAAGCCAGAATAGGTTATTACATACCCTTCCGCTGTCATTAAAAAGACATGTAAAAAGTTTTTACATAGAATTAGGCTTACTCAATATTATGGCTGAGTATGGGACGGGACGAGATTGAGCTAATTCCGCGTCCCGTCCCACTCTTTAAACTCGGAACGGGACGGGATGGCCCTTGGTATTTTTTAATTTCATCCCACGGATGGGCGGGGATGGGTCTCGGTTGGAATTGGGATGGGACGGGCTCATCTACTGTCATGGTAGTGAGATCATGAGACTCCTCAATTGCAGTGACTTTCCCTTCGAACCGATCTGTTAAAATTCAAAGAATTTTCTCCACAACCTGGAGATTCTCTATCTTCCCATCATTGGCTTTCATCTGATTGACGATCGTCAATGTGTGTGCGAAGTAGTCAGAGATGCTCTCCTTTTTCTCCATTTGAAGAAGCTCAAATTATTACCGTAACATCTGGAGCCGAACCTTTTTCACCTTCTTGTCCCAGATAGCTGTTGATGAGACAATCCCACGCCTCCTTTAATGTAGTAATATGAGCAATCTTCTCACAGATCTCTGAATTGATTGCTCCATAGATAATTAGATATACATCAAAGTTCTGCTGTCTTTCTTTCGATTCTTAATCATCTCCTCTCTCTACTCCCGTGTGAGTGTTGCTCCATCTCCCGAATCTATGAATCCGTCGATTACAACTCGGTCATACTCCATGATCTTGAAGAATAGCTCCATCTGCGATCTCCAATGTTGGAAGTTGCCTTTCCCGTCTAATTTTCCGACTGGGAACATGTCATCGGCAGTTTACTGGATCCGGACACATGGGGTGCCTTGGAAGTTTAGAACAAAGGAAGTTGCTATTGATATGGGGGGCATGCTAGGAGAGTATGAGGATGGAAGTATGGGAGATGAATGATTTAGGGTTAGAAAGTGTATGGCAATTAGGGTTAGGTTTGATATATCCTTACTCTTGTTCCGGCGCACTTTCATTGATTTCCTTGAGTTTGGGAATGAGCTAAATGAATTTTGGTATGAACGTCTTCCTGAATTTTGTCAGGAGTGAGGCAAAATGGGACATCCTACTCGAGATTGCTTTATCAAGTTGAAAATTGAAGAGAAACCAGAATCTTTGAGGAATATTATTTTATTCCTCAAAGCAGCGGAAGATGTCTATGGGAGGTGTATTAATTCACGTGTTGGATGGAATCGAGTTGATGTTACGTATAGTGATGAAAATTCAAGTGAGGAAGGAAGTGACTCGAGATCTTTTAGTTCTAAATCAGCAGGTTTTGAACAGAGGAGTAGACAGTCTAGAAGCGGAGGCTCTTCGAGGTTTTCTAAGGCTAAGAATTCTGAGGCTGTGGAGGCTACAGCTACCTCTCTGATGAAGAATGATTTTGTACACAAAGAGGTGGTAGTGACAGAAATCTCTGATGACGAGCAAATGATTATGGAAACGGTTATTCCTAAAATTCCAAATATGCTGTTGTTGGAGGCAGACTAGGGAAATTACATGCAAATGTTGACTTCTGAATGTCCGTTCCAATACATCAGAAAAGGGTGGAGTTTGATCATGAGATGGTTAAGAAGATGGGGTCAATTTTTAGAAGAGCTTTTGCTGATCAGGAATATGTGACCAAGTGGAAGTTAATGGGAGGCATTAATTTAGGAATTAATAGAAGCTGTAAGATTGGTAAAAATAGTGGAAGTGGTAAAAACAGAATGGTAGTCTCGACAAAAAGAAAATTATTTGTGGAGGATGGTCTAGTGAAGGTGAATTCTGCTATTAAAGTCATGAAGAAGAAGGATGGTCTACTCCATAAATAGAAGCATTGACAGACGACTACACCACACACAACTCCATAAACAGAAGCCATCATTCTTTTACTTCATCCTTATTTTTGTATAAGGGCCAGTTTGGGATTGATTCCGAAGCTGTTTTTGGGGTTAAAAGTGATTCTGGGCATAATTTTAAGTGTTTGGTAACAACCATAAAACTGATTTTAGAAGAATTGATTCTCTTAAAAGTGGATTTTGGAGAAGCAGGATAAGAGATGCTTTTGTAGGAATCAGTTATATTTGTAACAAATTGTAATATTTATTTTTTCTTAGATTGTGATATATTAATTTAATTAAATCATAATCAATCATTTACTATGGTGTTAAGAAATCTTATGTAATATTGTGGATTAACTTTATAATTACATACAAAAGAAACAATTATTTATTTTTTAATATCAATTTATAAAATGCCTATTTTTGTCATTATACCCATCCAAAATAATTTTTACTTATAACTCACCAAACACACGAAATTGCTTTTTGGTTCTCACAGCACTTTTAAAAACAGTTTACCAAACACCTCAGCTGATTCTACTCACAGCAGATTCAAAAGCAATTCTGCTCACTGCAAATTCAAAAGCAATTCTACTCACAGCACATCAATCCCAAACTGGGCCTAACTCTATTAGCCGGCTACTATCGATTTTGATTGTTATTTACCGCACTTTAATAACATTTTTTTTTTTGAATAAAGCATAGCCAATATATTGATATCAAAAGCTAGAAAAGGTCATTACATATTCTCTCTCTACCTGACATGAGGTAGATAAATAGTTTGTGGTAGTTGCACAAACGATACATAGAAATAAGTCTAATCATTGAAGGATTCTGCGCTCATGAGAGAGTCCATAGACTATTAATTACTACATAATAGATAGGCCGAGACACTAGACTCGATGACTGCATACAAAGTGTTTATGATCATAATGCAAGGACTTTATTTGTAATTAGATAAAAGCTAAAAACATTGAGTTGGGTGCTGAGTCAAAACTCCAACCCAACATAGCAAGCTCAATAGAGCAGGTGCAAATAAGTGACCTAACCCTAGATCAAAGCAAGCCCGCCATGCACTAGCAACTACCGCCACACTCCTTGCCTGAAATTTGCCTCTATGAAGTCCATAAATCAAGCTTCATTGATTGCTGTAAAATCAGGCCAATGAGAAATAACCACAATCACTAGGAACAACGGCAATGAGACTTACACAACGCCCATGGTCATTCACTCATCTCAGACCCCGCTCTAGGTATATTCAATCTCGTCTGGTAACAAAGCCATTAAATGCTAGCTGGCCGAGAGACCAGCAAAGACCAGAGCCGCTGCTGCTGCCGGACGAGATCTATTGGTTTTCTTAGAAACCGACGTTATTTAGGCTTTTCTCCAAGAGAGAAAAAGTTTTTAATGGTTTCTTATTAAATTTAACAAACTACAAAAAAGTGCATGACAATAATTTGTTTAACAAATAAATCACATACATATGTAATTGAACAAATCAAGAGAAAAATTTACAAATAAATACTATGTGCATAACAAGCTGCTACATGTTATTAACTAATTTACTCTTTTGTCCTTACTATTTACAAGCATGCATTTAGTCCTAATTGCTGCTACTGTCCATTACAAAACTAGCTGCTACTGTCTATCACAAAACTAGCTGCTACTGTCTATCACAAAACTAACTGCTACTGTCTATTGCAAAACTAGATGTTACTGTATATTGCAAATCTAACTGCTACTGTCTATTGCAAAGCTAGCTGTTACTGTCTATTACAAAATTAGCTGCTACTGTCTATTGCAAATCTAACTGCTACTGTCAATTGCAAATCTAGCTGCTACTGTCTATTACAAAATTAGCTGCTACTGTCTATTGCAAAGTTAGCTACTATTGTCTGTTGCAAATCTAACTGCTACTGTTGATCGTGAATGTAGCTGCTATTGTTGATAGTAAATGTAACTGCTACTGCCGACAATATAGCTGATACTATCAATTAGGAAGTCGTTGCTACTGTTGATTGGGAAATTCTACTACTGCTGACTATATAGCTGCTACTGTTGATTGGGAAGTCGTTGCTACTGTTGAATGTGAAGATTCTGCTACTGCTGATTGGGAAGACGTTGCTACTACTGACTAGGAAGTTACTGCTAGTCTGCTACTGTCGTTTGGGAAGTGGCATGGCTGCTACTAGCGACTGAGAAGTTTTTGATACTATTGTTTCCATCCCTGCTACTGCTACTGTTACTATTTATATATGTCTTTAGTCACCTTCTTACAACTTTACCAATCATAAGGCTGCTACTGTGGATAGATAAGCTAACTGTTACTGTGGATAGAGAAACTAGTTGCTACTGTCGATAGAGAAACTAAATACTACTGTCGATAGATAAACTATATGCTACTGTCGATAGATTGACTAGATGCTACTGTTGACCATGAACTTAGATGTCGTTGCCGACCTTAAAAATTACTGCTACTGTCAACCCTGAAGCAAGCTGCTACTGCTAACTCTGTTAACCTGCTACTGTGCCTCGTGGTGGTTGAAATTCGAAATTTCAAAGTTTCTCAAAATATATGCAACATTGTACTCAAATGAAAGCCCATAAGATAAAGAACAATTTTGTAGTATGAATCTTCTCTAAATTGTAAACGGCTTGGTCGGAAAATTTAAAATTACCGGAAATAACTTAAAAAGGAGGAGAGAGAAACTTGTCACTTAGTATAGTGGCAGCATTGTAATTTTAGTGAAATCAGTGGTATTTTAGGCATTCCAATCTCAATTATTCAATTAGTTTTGGGTCTATTTGATTTTGGGCCAGATTTATGTCATTTTTTATTTAAAAATTATTAAAAGTGAGTTATTTGTGTTTATAAATTTGGTCGGGTGGTACTGTATAATTTACTATATTAAATTAGCTTTTTTGCACTTTAATAACAATTGATATTTGGTAACAAATTGGAATCCATGACCAACACCCTACACCCTCTGTACTTGATTAGTTTAGTCCATCGTCAGCCGATCCGTGCGACGTGGCGCAAACGATACTTGCGCTTTTCTATATTACTCGGCACATCGGGCCAAATAACCGAATAAAAAAGTATTGAGGGGTAGAGAGCATATAAATAAAATAGATGGCGTGCGAACCGCTAATTCCTTTGAAAGGCAGGTAAAGCCAATTGAGGCACCAACAAACACCACCACCAGACCTCACGTCTCTCTCTCTCTCTACCGCTCTGTCAAACTTGTGAGTAGGTTTCGCTCCGCCGCATGGCCTCCGCGCCGCAACCACGCTCCGGCGGCCGATCAACGCCTCTCCGGGACTCCCATGACTCTGACAAGATGGAGGCCACTGGTCTCTGGGACGCTCTCGAATGGACCATTGAGGTTCGCTAGGGTTTCCTCTCTCTCTCTCTCTCTCTCACTTTTTCAATTTCTCTACTCGCTTTGAGCTTGTTCTTGAATTCCGTGATATCTTTGCAGCCGGTCTCACGCTCCGTGCCACGCGTCGTTTCGCATTTGAATTTGGATTGCTTGCTTGAAGCTGAGCAAATTGAAGTTGAGGTACATGACGCTTTTGTCTTTTATATATTGAATTATTGAGTTTTATGCAGAATTTGTGAGTTGAAACCTGTAATTATTGTTGAATTGAGCAATGCTATGCATAAAGCCTTTACTGATTTGCTGAAACTTTTTTTGAAAGGGATATGGCGTTGTTCTTATTAATACTGACGAGGCAGGGACCTTGATAGTCACCAATTTTCGTCTTCTTTTTCTGGTAAGTGATTCATACCAGGCAGTTATACCAGTTCATCTTCAATGTACATTAAACTATTCTTCGTGTGCATGTGTGGAAATTAATTTGTGTTAGAATAGTGGTTCAAATCCATGTATCACTAACTTCTAGAGCTGATGCCCTGAGTTTGAAGCGAAAGATTTTATTATCTCTAGAGACGTAACTTACAGAAAGCCAAATATTTACGGACTTGAGATGCTTGTGATTGGAAGAAGAAGAATTATCACAAGAGATTTGAGATCTTTTTCTCTTGTCCTATGTTATAAACAGGAGACCATATGATTTGCTAATCAAGAGAAAAACATCCTTTTAACTGTTCGCCCTTAATAGGTGTATGGTTAGGTGGAATCCTATATATTAAATCTTGAATGGTGGTTGTGGTTTATGTGCTTTCCCAAATATTGCCATTTTGTAACGTTAGCATCTTTTGGTTTCCAGAGTGAGGGAACTAGGAATGTTATTCTGCTTGGCACGATACCTTTGGCAACAATTGAGAAGTTCAACAAAATTGTAAGTTCTACTATCTGTATATATGTATGTACAGTTAATTTTTTGTTGAGGATATATCATTTGGTACTCCGGTCTTAAATGTATTTGTATCTATAAGTTATGCATGAATCTGAAATACTGGAAAGCCACAGACAACAACTTTTGGATGAACTTAAACTGAGGTAGTTTGCAGAGATCTTTCAAATGTTAATTGTCAATGAATAATTTGATTTAATTATTATTTATTTGAGAAGGAATCTGAAATTTTGTTGGAATAGGAGAGAAAATCGAAGCTAAGGCTTAGAAACACTGTTTATAAGAACCTAAGGCTTCCAAACTCTATTTATATTTACTTACAATGTACCATAGAGCAGACCTGAAACTGATTCAAATTCAAAGCTCTTAAAAAAACTCTTCTGTTTCTCTCCATCCAAACTACCCAAACCTGTCAACTTCCTGCATCAGCAAAGAGTTTGGCCTTCTTGCCTCTCGTTACACCTAAAGTGCATTCCTAGGCACACCTCTTCCTTGAAAAATGTGAACCAGATTTGTGATGTAAATGGACAATTAAGGAGTACATGGTCAACACTCTCTTCCTTACCTTGCAGACGATGCGACATTGAGGATTATGATGAAGCCTTTGCATTTGAATATTTTTACCAGAATTTAATTTCCCATGAGCTAGCTACCATGTAAGCACTTGAACCTTGGGAGGGACGTTTGCCTTTCAGATCTGATCAGCTGGATGAAAGTATGAGAACTCTTATTGAAATATGACTTTTATGAGTCTCACACAAAAAAAATCGTTGCTGCATTATTAAAATGGAAACTTTTATGGTGGGTTTTATTATGCTCTCCTAATCCATGTCTCCAACAATTTCAAGTATTGCCCTTGTCCTGTCGATTTTTTTCTCATTTCTTTGGCAAACACCAACCATACATCTGCCATCTCAAAGTTCTGTTTTTTTTCTTACTCCCTTTTATTTTTTTAAAGAGATGACAGTGAATTAAGAGTTAAGACAAATATGTTTTGCTTGATTTTGCTCTGCTTGGCTAAATGCTAGACTGAACTCTGAAAAAAGAAGGATGTCCATTTATTCATCAGACCCTTTTTGTTATTACATTTATCATCTTGTATCACACTCTTTGTTGTGTTTTTTAGTATGTTGCATAGAAAGTTCATAGTATTTTTTTTTTGAGTTTGTAGGTTGCAAAGAATCAATCAAGCCCTCGTCAATCAGAAAAGACTCCATCGAGAAGATTGCTTCAGGTCATTGGTATGATTTCATATAGAATCTTAGTGTCGATTTAAATCTCATCAATACTTTAATTGGTTGTTCGAAATCATTTGGAGCGAGGCCTGGATAACCAAAGAGGGTTAGGAGGAATTATCTGGTTAATGGCTTGTTTTATTTGATCCGAGGTTCATATTCAATTCTGGTACCCTGTACGATTGGGTAGGCCCAATTTGAGAGCAGGTCTGCAAAGTGGGTGTTGGACTGCATTGGTTGTCTGAGTATTAAACAGAAAATGCAAAACAAAAAATAAGAGACCTGGATAGAAATCGGAGAATTATAGGCCAGGCACATAGAGCCAATACTTTAAGCTAAGAGTAGATTATTTAGTCTATAAATAGACGCCAAACAATGGCTAATATGTTAAAATTACTTGGTTTATATTATTTAACTGCCAGCTGAAGCTGGATGTAGACATGTAAACAAAATATAGATGAGTTATTCCTTTTTTCATTTGTCTGCATGCCTGTGAGAGAGATTAAAAGAATATCCATATGGAGTGAACAGAAGAAATTGGGGCACTGGTAGGAGTGTTGTCAGTGATGAATGTTACTGTTTAGTTGCTCGATTTATTGGTACTCAGTAGTAGTAAATTGTCAATTGTTGTAGCGAGTTACGTTGGTGACTGTGGTCTGGGTATTCAAAGTGCTGATGTTGATGGTAACTGGTGATGGTGGTTTACTTGTATCAGTGTATCGGTGTGGTGCTGTCTGTTTATATCATTTTTTTTTTTCCTTGGGAGTAACCATACAAGTAATAAGAGTGTGCTGGCTCATTATAATTTCTTTCTTGATACCCAGACATCTCCCGTACTCACTTTGTAGGCCTGGGGTCGAAATTGTGTCTCCTCCCAAATACTACAATTACTTAAGAGACATGAAACAAGAGCAAATAGCTACATAGGTAGTTTGACGGGGATCGAACCTCAGACAAGGATCGAAGATTCCTACTAACCCCCTTATTGGTATTGTGCTAGTTTATTGAGGCCTTCCGTTAGTAAACTAGCACAATACCAATGAATTTGAGGTTCATTCGTTGGATAAGACATAACTGTTTAGTCATTATATGTGGAAGAAAAATATTTTCTTTCAATTACAGAATTACTAAAAGGTTTTGGAATTCTGAGTTGCCTATGCAAACCATTATTTGTTGTTTTAGTCAAAAATATTAACATTGAAATCGCAAGTCATTTTTGAGGGTTAATAGTTTCATCTTACAATGCAGGTAAAGATATGAGGATAATAGTCTTTGGGTTTCGCCCTAAAACAAGGCAGGTAATTTTTTTTTTCTATTAATACTTTTTGGCTCTTTTGCATTATGGTCCGGCATATGTTTATTTTAGGTCATTCCCATGTATTACATTTGTCTAGCTCGCTACTTATCAGAAGTGAAACAGTATTATTAGATGGTTTATGCAGAGCACATAATAATACGTGGGCAATATGGTTTCAATTTTTTTTTCATTCAAGTTACTTCCAAAGACTCACAATACATCCTATTTATTCACCGAGTTTAGAAGTCAAGTCACAAAAATATGAAACCCGCAAATAACATCACCAGTCAACTTACTAATTAGCTCCCCAATCTGAAGTTGATTTTTCTTTATATATTTACAACCATTTATTCTGATCAAATGCCTGAACATAGTTTTTCTGTCATCCTGCGGTCTGAAAAATTCAAAATTCTTGATTTCAAGTTTTCTAATGGCAATATGAGATCAATCATATGAAGCTTTTACTTTTTTATCATGATTCTGTTTTGGAGTTATTATTGACTCTTGGTGAGGTAGATGCTAGTTTTGTTTGATATCCTTTCATAATCAATTGAGTTGGAAGGGGATGAGGTGAAGGTTGAAAAAATTAACAGTTTCTATTCTTGCTTCCTAGTCTCTGCTCCTTCATTTAAATTAGCTCACAAAATTTTGTGGTCTTCTTCATCGAAAAAAAAAAATTGGTCTTGTTGTTAGTTGCTTTTTTCACATGAAATGCTCACTAATATGGGTATCTTTTTTCCTTTTCAACTCCTTACAGAGACATGCAGTGTTCAATGCATTGTTAAAGTGTACGAGGCCAGCGAGCCTATGGGATCTTTATGCTTTTGTTTCTGGACCTTCCAAATATAGCAACACTAATCCAAAGGTGCGATTACTAAATGAGTATTTTCGGCTTCTTGGAAAAGACTCCTGTGCGTCTATGAATATGATTGAAGATGGGTCATTCACTTTGTCAAATGATTTGTGGAGAATAAGTAGTGTAAATTCTAGCTATTCATTGTGCCAGACTTATCCATTTGCCTTGATAGTTCCGAAATCCATTACGTAAGATTTTAAAACCCACTTTTAGATTCATTTTTTCATAGATCTTCCGTAAGCTTTTGACTGACTTTAGAAATATGTAACTAATAATTACGAATATACACTGATGTTAGTGATGAAGAAGTGCTCCAAGCATCGAGCTTCCGTGCAAGAAGTCGGCTGCCTGTAGTTACATGGTGTCATCCAAGTATGTAATGAACATTGTTTTGCATTTTTTATAGTTTTGTTCACAGTTGTCTTGATATTGATGATATCACTTACAGGAACCGGAGCAGTTCTGGCACGTTCATCCCAGCCCCTGGTTGGTATCATGATGAATATGAGGAGGTAATTTAACTATCAACTGTCTTTTCTTATTTTAATCGCCCAGTCTCATCATGCCATAAATAATACAAACTTGATTGTATAAACAAGAAAATATAAATATGCATACACCTGTCGCTCATATGTGGTGTATATATTAAGCTTAAAATATAGAATTTCTTAGGCATATAATTGCCAATTTGCTACCCTAGGTTACACCTTAGTGTCAATTTGCTACCCTAGGTTTTAGTTCAGCCAATTTGCTATCCTAGGTTATCATATTTAGTCATTTTTCTACCCTTACGTCAAATTTGCTACCCTAAGCTTTCAAGTTTAACCAATGTACTTTATATTTTCAAATTCAGCCATTTCCTAGCCTATATGTTCAAAACTCATCAATGTTCTGTGGAGAATTAGATAAATTGATGCGACAGAGTGGTAGCAAATTGGCTAATTTTGAAAACATAAAGGTAGCAAATTGACAAAAATAATACTTCGGGTAGCAAATTGGCAAATTGTTGAAACCTAGGATAGCAAATTGGAACTTTTTAGGTATTAATGTTTGTTTGAATGGATGCTCATCCGCATACTTCGATTGATTTGTGTGCAGTAACACAGATGAGAAGCTCGTTGCTGCCCTTTGCTCTGAACTTACTGGTGGTAAAAGAAGGTAAATGATAAATTTTCTTCAACTGTATCTTTTTTTTGTCTTTTTGTATTTCTTTCGAGAGATTTACTGTTGCCAGTGTTTCAATGAGAAACTTACAAACATTGAAGACTGCATCAATAAAAATAAAAATGTATCCCTTATTAGGTGTTTAAAAATTTAATTTCTAATATGCACGTACTTGGCCGTCCAGTATCTTCTATTCTTTAGATTCAATGAGTTGAGTTGGTTTTCTGATAAACAAATTTTGTCTCATTGCATAGTGCTTCTATGCTTATCGTTTTATACTTGTAGGTTAAAAGCAACTATTTTCCTTTTGTTTCCAGGAAGTTATATATAGCTGATGCAAGACCACGAAAAAATGCTTTAGCTAATGGTGCAATGGGAGGTGGTTCTGAGTCATCTTCAAATTACTTTCAGTCTGAGGTCTGTTTAATTTATTGTTGTGTATATGAACCCTGTGGTGCTTTATATTTTTTCAGCAATGTGTCCAATATCTAAAAGTATTAAGATACACCTTTCATGCGTGCCAGATTGTTTTCTTTGGGATAGACAACATCCATGCGATGAGAGATAGTTTTGCTCGGCTCAGAGACTATTTAGATACTCATGGGACAGCTTCATCGGATGGAATGTCATCTTTCCTGGTTAGTCCTCAGAATAAAGTATTTGATATGTGTTTTAAATATGTTGAATCTGTTTTAAGAACCATTCTGATCGTCAGTATTAGAGCTCAGGGAATATCGAAAACCTGGTTGTGGTTGTAGGCATTTTACATAACTAATAGATTTGTAAGTTACACCGAAGGTATTAGTATAACAAACATCAGCGAAAAAATATCTTGATTGTAGGCATATCCTGTGTTGTAAATGCACTTCTGAGAATATCATGTTAAGTATGCAGTATGGGACAAGGTTATTGGGGAGACCATATATCATTCCAAAGCATGAATGGGGAGACCATAGTATGTATGAGCATCATATCAAATGACAAATGGTTTTCACCGAAGCCTCCACTTTTATCAGAAAAGCAAACCAAGGTACACTAGAGGACAGGAAGTCCTCAACCAGACTTAAGTGAAATCAACATTGACGAGGAAAAAAACAGTGTGAATATAACAATATTACTATATTAGTCACGTCACTACAGCTTTTCGGTATAGCAATAAGGTTTATGGGGGAGTAATGTCTGGACTCTAGAGAGACTGATGCCATAGGATAGACTAATAACTAATTAAATTACAGAGTACTTCTTCACACAAACCTCGGATAATCTTCATCCTCGTGTTTGTGGATGGCTCCATCCACATAACCGAGAAGATCCCTTTGGCCTTCTTGCCTCATGTGGAACATTACAATTGAATATTGAACAACTCATAACGCCCTTTTGGAATGACCCACCTTTACATCAGATTTCTTGAGATATCTCCACGAACTTTGTATTAAAAAAGGGTTAATGAAGACATGGTCTTCACTCTTATTCAGCTTGCAAAGGATTTGCCTCTGAGGATTAAGGTATTGGAATGATCTCGGCATTAGTATACTGTCACAGATATTTATACTTCGCCTGAAAGGCCTGGAGAATGTGTTAAACCTGAAAGTTAAATTAAAATAGTAGGGAGACCTAAGAGATGTTATTGTCCCCAGTAGTCAAGATGTTAGCTAGTGAACATGATGCATGTGCAATCTCAAAAATACTGATAATAATTGATATATTTATATTGGAAGAAAAGAAGAGGGAGCAAAAGAGAAAGGTGGGGGAGATTGTCTTTGTTCATAAGTTAGTCTAAACGGTTCTGTTTGACGTGGGTGAGAACAGCTGTTTATACTGGTTGCTTTTGACAGAGGCATGGTGGATGGACTTGGGGTGGAGGCAACCTTAGTAGTATGTCTGCTTCAGTGTCAACTCTTGGAGACAGTGGTTGGTTAATACATGTTCAAAGTGTCTTGGCTGGTTCGGCCTGGATTGCTGCACGTGTTGCTCTGGAATCAGCATCGGTGCTTGTACATTGCAGGTAAAGGTGTATTATTGATGTACTTTTGTGGGGTCTATTATTGTAGTACTTTACCAAACTGACTGCTTCACTTCGTCCATTTTTTATCTTGACCGATAACTGATGAGTTTGCCTTTGTTTTGTTTAGTGATGGATGGGATAGAACTACTCAGCTGATTTCACTTGCAATTTTGTTGCTTGATCCATACTACCGGACTTTAAATGGGTTCCAGGTATCTGCTAGATAAACGTAGACTGTTGGAGTCATATTTGGGGTAGCAAGTTCTTAAGTATGATTCTGATTTCAGTCAGTATCTTAATTTTTGGTTAATATAGGCACTTGTTGAGAAAGATTGGCTAGCATTTGGTCACCCATTTGCAGATCGTGTTGGCATGCCAGCTATAACAGGAAGTACAAACATTCCTTCTGAGTTACCAAGGCAGTCTTCTACTGGGAGTATCCAATCACCACCCAATCGCCAGACTTCAGGATCCTTCACATCTCAAGCTCCTACGTCTCATGCCCAGACTTCAAACAACTATTCTCCCATATTTCTGCAGGTGTGTATCTTGAAGTCAGTCCAATAATGCTCGTCTTACTATTTGTTTACTTGTATACTAGCATTCCTGCCCTATCTTTTTATTTAATTTTATTTGGGAGTGTTTGTAGGAGAAGTAGTTTCTAGTATTATCTTTTTACTCTTTCATCCTTTATCTAAATTAATGTCTCTATATAAGTAATTTAATAAACCAAGGACATTACTGGCATTAGAGGGTTGACAGTTCCATAAAGAGAATTTACTTAATTAATAGAGATGTGCTTCAAACATAAGGGTCCTGGTGCAATTAGTAGCTATTGCGTGATCTCACGAGTCATGACTATAATTAGATGCTAGACACCTAAAAGCATGATGTTTTTGTCATATCCACCTGCTGTTCTGCCTTCCAGAAAAAATATAAAAACCATTCAACTTGATTCTTTTACCCTTTGAATAAATAAAAAAAAATCCATTATTACTCATTTTATTAATTCTTAGACAACGCTAGTGATGGTGCCTATTAAGATTCTCCCGGCATTTAATCATATTTGTCTTCGCATGCCTTTTTAAGTAATTTCAAAGACGAGTTTCTGATTAAAATTAAATAAGGTGGGCGGGAAGAGTACTTTGAACCTTGTCATCAGTTTCACGAAATGAGGGTTCTAGAGTGAGCTTATGCCTTGCAGATTATAAAGAGCCAGCAAACAATTTTAATTATTATTCTCTGAAACATACAAAAAATCTTAGAATATTGATAAGGGACAAGCAAATTGAGTAAGCCGTCCACATCAGAGATTGTGTAAGTTCTTGTTTTTAACCTTCCAACACTAAAACCATTAAAAAAAAAAATGAGAGCAATGTCAAAGCAGCGATACAACATCTCAACTACATAGATAATGATGCTGAGATTACTCACTTTGAGGATATCCTTTGCCCATTAATCCTCCAAAATTTAGATTCGTACCCATCTTCCACCAGTACACATGGTCAACAAGGAAGAGTTCATGCCTTTCGAGTGTCTTTTCAGGGTTCTCGAGACACATCTCTGCTCTTGATGCGAGATATCAATGAAGAATATGCTCCATCACCAGCTGCTGCATTTCTTAACATGAAGTGCCAACGAAATCTCTGTCCCCACCACTGGTGCAGATGACAATCTAGGTTATTTATTAAGTGTTGGTTGTTCCTCATCTATGATTTGAGAATACTGACAAGCACCAACATTTCTTTTCAATTTTAGTCGACAAATGATGTGCTTGGGGTTTGTAGTTTTATTGATTAAGACTTGAGAGCATTCCCCCTGGGAGATCATCTAGTTTGGTGTCAAGCTTTTATTTCCATTGTTAATGTCATATGCTAGATTTTCTGTATGCTTGCTACTTGAAATGATGTGTAGTGTTAGTTATTAGGGATCAAGTTCTCAGAAAGATATATGATATCAAATCGATTTGCAACAATTAATTTATGTTTTATTTCCTTGCAGTGGGTAGATTGTGTTTCACAATTAATGCGGATGTATCCTTTTGCTTTTGAGTTCTCATCGGTATGATCCTTCTTCCAAATGTGCAATTTTTAATCTTCCTTTTGGTCAAGGATCAAAATCTCATTGACTTTGACATTCTTCTTTTGGTCATTTAGGTTTTTCTGGTGGATCTATTGGATTGTGTCCTATCCTCCCGCTTTGGGAACTTCTTTTGTAATAGGTATGTTCCTTTATGAGTATCTAGCTTTATACTATCAGTTAGTTATAGTTCTCATTGGGTTAGACTGCATGTTATGGAACCAGACCTAATTATCATAATTTCGTGGATTCTCTGTTTTGCTTATCTTAGTCTACATTCTGCAATAGCTCGACTCTGTGATTACAATATCATGTAGGCATATACTGATGGTTAGTATCATTTATTTACGATAGGATACAGATGGCAACCTTAATCTCTCAAATAGAGTTGAAACAGCTAAATTCTGTCTTTGTTTATAGCTACATTTTATGTAAATTATTCATTCCTACCTTTTTGAGGGAAATCGTAGAGCAACTAAATTTTGGGGGAGAGATGGTGAGGAAAGTGAAAATACTGCAAAGTTGGAAAATTGAGTTCGTTATCAAGTGTGAGAGGAAGCAATCCTCATATTCTAAATTACTCTTCAGGATTCCTGTGGAGTGGCTAGAAAGTTGGAGACTTGAATGATGAATTTCCAATGAACTAGAGTAGAAGTAGGAAAGAAGGATCATATAGTGAAATTGGAAGCTGTTTCTAGTAAGTAAATCAAAGGCAAATGGGAAATTAATTTAGAAATTATGCCTTTGGATGATGCTGCTTTATGCCATCTGGTGGTCGGAGGAAATGGAATTGTTCAAGATGGAGATAACTGAAATCAATGGACATATAGTAGTCAAGGTTGTTGTCCACTTAACATGTAACAAATTTGTTGTTGGTAACAGAGGTAGATTAAGATTCTTGAAGAATCATTGGGTAGGGGAGAGGAACCTGTTCCAGAATTATTTACAGTGTCATGGTACAGAGAATTAAATATTTGCAGTTTTATACTTTAGTTACTTTTCCATATTGTTGGGACGTTGGTTTCAGCAGGTTTTTTTCCTTTCTTTTCTTTTGCCAAGAGGAAAGGCTTTTTGAGGAAAGAATGATTACAATGAGGCTGATAAGGAGTCCATAATAAATAAAGCTAGACAAGCAGCCCCAATAAAAATTCTACACTTGGGCTGCTTCCTAATCAAAAGGTTTCAAGAGAAATCTTTTTTATGCGGAGCTAGGGAACTTGTTAGAGAATGTGGAACAATATATATCTGATTGTATGAGATGTAGCTAGGAACTGGTTGAAAATTTTCCCATAACGTCAATTGTGTAGATTCAACGAGCCAGAAGTTCCTCCCTTTCACCCTTATGAGAAAATCCGGAAAGCAGATGTCCCATTTAAAATGCAAATTATGAGATACAATGTTTAAGTCTAGACGAACAAATAAAATGTGAATCATTAAAATTGAACGGAAGCAGCTGGTTGTAACCTATATTGTTTTCACCGATTGTGGTTTTTGATCTGTTCCACGTTACTACTGCGTTGGTTTATTGGTTGAATTGAGAAGTGGCAAAGTAAAATTTGGAGTAGGAAATCCAATTGCAAGGAAATATGTGATATAGCACTGTGCCTTTATGTACTTGCAGACATACTGACAAGTCATTACAGGGTTGGTGTACCAATCACATATCATTCTTTGTGTTGAAGTTTAGAACCAGATTATAAAAATTAGAATATAAAATCTGCTTTTCTCCCTCCTTGTCAGTTGTCACTATACAGCCCATCTTTGTTGTTATCAGGGAATACATATTCAGTTATTGTGTTACAATAAGACAATTACTGAAATTCAAATTTTGATGCTTGTGATGAGAACTTTTGCTGATACTAAAGTATTATCTACTCGTTTTCTGTCAATTTAGTGAAAAGGAGAGGCAACAGTGGGGGGTACCCGATGCTTGTGGATGCATGTGGGCATATTTGGCTGATTTACGCTCTTCAGATGGATCTTCTCACGTGCACTATAATTATTTCTATGATCCACTGAAACACAATGGTCCACTATTACCTCCAGCAGCTGCTTTAGCCCCAACGCTATGGCCACAATTCCATTTGCGTTGGGCTTGTCCCTCAGAGGCTGAAGCTGGAGAGCTCGAAGCTCAATTTAGGAAGATGGATGCTAAATTCTCGGAACTGCTGAAGGTAATAATCTTATTATATCTTACCTCCTTTCAAAGTTAATATAGGAAGATGAATGTCAACTTCCTAAGCACTTAAAAACGGAGATTTCTTTTCACTTTTTTATTGCTGTATTATGTTTGTAGATGATGTGATGTGACTGTTATGTTCCAACTTCTTACAGGCAAAGGAAGTGGCAGAAAGGAAAGCTAAAGAAATAACTAATCTTATGGAAACCTTAAGTGCAGATGTAAGACATGAAAAGCAAGTCAGCAGCTCCGCCATGAAGTTGGTCAAGAGGGCAAACAAGGAAAGTGAGGCCATGAAGCGAGCTATTCAGTCACTGGGGTGCAAGGTACATTTTTCAAGCAGCGGAGATTGCATTGTTGACATCGAAAGTAGCGTAATTGAAGCTCCACAGAAATTACTCGGTTCTTCTTCCAAAAGACAATCAGATGGCAGTCTGCAGAATGATGAGAAATCAGACCTTTCTGTTTCCATTACAGTCGTGGCAGATGATGTTGATGGCAGAAATCCAATTGGTCGAGTTTGTGAAACTCTATGCCCATTACGTATGCGAGACGGAGGCTGCAGGTGGCCAGATGCTGGCTGTGCTCAATTGAGTAGCCAATTTGTTGGAATGAAGGCTAACTTTGAGGCATTTGATCAACTTTCAATCTACGACAGTTACTTCCAGCCCAAATGAAACTACCATATAGTTCTCAGATTCTCTGAAGGTTATAGCGCCAACCACTTTACACACCCAACATTTCTTGTAGAGTTCACCTCTAGGAATCATTCCAAGAATTTTGTTCATAGTATCTGATCAGATGAACCATTCAAGGCAATTAAAATGCGGAGAGCCAATAATTTTGGGATGGGTCTCAGCATTTTTTGTACAGTGATGAGTTAACTGAGGACCACTTTAGTACAGTCAGGTCTGGTGTAGTGGAAGAAAAACCTCGACCCAGCAAGCGATATCTGGTGTGGTCGGTTAATCTCTTACAGGAGATTAGCAATTTAGCACTAGTACAAATTTTAGGCAATTTTTGTGTTAAATTTCTTCTCGCTCTTTTGTTGCCATTAATTGCACTAGATTGTGATGCAACGAAGTTGTGCTTATAGCAAGTTTCCTGTATTTTGCTTGTGCCAATTAGTACTCACCTTTATGTCTTCTAACAGTCTGTCATTGTGATTATAGGTTGGTCTAAACGCCTGAGATATTATTGGATAGACCTTGTAGTGTTTTGATAGTACACGATAGAACATTCATGTTACCCTCCGAAAGAAATAGAACTTTTTTGTTTCGAGTAACAGTCTGCAAAGCTTGCAAAAAGCTAGGTGTTGGAAAGAATGAAGTCTCCTGTCGTAGAGACCCATGACTTGACAGTAGATGTGCAACCAATTAGGCACCCCTCTTCAGCCTCATGCTTCTGGCATTTTCAGCTGAAAGCAAATGTTGAAGAGGTCTAACCCCTCCAGCAATCATAGTTCCTGAAGAGTCCTTGATAAATCCTAGAACACCACCTTTGTTGCATGATGAAAAGAACCAAAATTATTAACACCAAATGGAGGAACCCACTGCACCATGATTTCTGTTCCCAAACCCTTTTCTTCCTCTGTTTCCAAATGCCCCATAACAAAACCATTAGATCCTCAAAATCCTGTTTGTGTAAATGCGTAGCACAAAAATTGAGCCGTTCAATTTCCATCCCAATGACCCCATCAGTGTGCACAACCAAGCAAATTGTCTTGCGACACAAATGTAGTGTAGTTTCAACCTCAGTATCACATAATACACAAGCCTTGGGAGTCCAACACCACCACCGGCTTAGAAATATGCATCTTGGCAGATGATCGGATTATACTTTTCCAAATCTTCAAGAAATGGACACACATTTGGCCTTCTAGATGGAGAGTCCACAAAAGAGTGACGATATGCAGTCTTCACAGACAAAGTTTCATCACCCTCCAATTTCCAAACACATCTATCAACTACATCCCTACAACTTAAAAAAGGAATTATTAGAATTGCTTCCGCCTCCTCAAAGGAGAATATATCTCCAATCATAGTTTCATTCCAAGTAGACACATCAACAAGTAGTTCACTAACCTTCAAAGAAGTGGGGACTTGGGATTCCTGGTATACCCTTTTCTTTTCCAATAGATGGAAAATGAATTATTTTGAATCAACCCTTTTTTACGATTTGCCTGCTTGTAATATATATTTCAAATATTAACTTGTCACAGAAAATCTGTGTCTTATAGAGCCATGTTCATATAATTGGAGGAAAGTGTATAGTAAAATGTTGGATTAACTTCTCTAGTAAAAACATTGCACCATCACATTTAGCGAGTGATGGATTAGTAGTGTGGTCTTTCAAGTTATTAATGTACAAGACTTGAAGGGATTGATTTCACCTCATTAAATACATAAGGACGTTTTACAAGACATTTGCTACCTATTCAACATAGCAGTAGAACTATATGAGTGGCTTCTCTTCTCCATTTCCAAACCAAGCAGAATTATACCATCGGTTGCACTTTCGATTTTTATGTGGCATCTCCAATTGATGATTCAACTAGGGAAATGAAACCAGGCCAAAAGGATCACAGCAAAACTAGAACCATCTGAAGATGTTCTACTGTTTACCTAATAACACAGATGTCAACAAAGAAGACTGGTAACAGAAACCAGGCATTCCAATATGCAGAACGAAGATATGAATGAGTGATGAAGGGGGAAGAAAAGTAGAGTGATGAAGGGGGAAGAAAAGTAGAGTGATGGTAAATAACCAGATTTACGAATAAATGAGATTCTCAATGACGCAAGGCTCCACAATTTTCTAAACCCTAGACCCTAAACCCTGGAGTACCTATTAATCTGTTACCTAATCCAGAAAGAAAAGTAGTGTAAATAACTCCATAGCAGTACTGGACAAGTAACTCCACTTCAAAAAGAGTAATGTTTACTAGCTATACCACACAATGAGGGATTTTGTGTTTCCATGTATCTGGTACTCTGGTAGTAGACACCCCTAATACTTTGGACCTGAGTAGAAAGATTTTGAAGAGTTAATGACCCTCAGGACTGTGATCTACTACGAACTCAATTCCTACCTCACCAGAAACACCACTTCAACCACCAAATCAGTGCAACTCACACTCCACGGCTTCACAACATATTTCCAACTACAACTAAGCGAATTCTCCACAAATTTCAAACTACAACTAAGCAGACCACAAAAGTTGCGCAAATTTTCATAAAAATCCGAATACTCAGATCACCGTTAGCAAGCTTTACTAGTGTAGGAAAATTCCCAATAATTGAAGGTAACTGGACAACAATGTTCTCTGTATCAAGTAGGACTGCAGGCATACTTCTACTTTCTGCCAAAAGTTTTGACCAAGCTTCTGTGACTGAAACATACATCTTGTTTTTCCACACAACGTATCTGTTGTGTTTTTGGTTCTAACTTCTAATGTGGGGTATTGGTGGATACCACCCCCTAATCACTCCTCAGTCCTAAACATGGGGCATTTCTTATTTATTGATTCAACAGAGACCAAAACGATTTGCAGCAAACTAAAACTAGACTGGTGACAGGGAAGGTGTTCTATTATTACCTGTTCTAACACAGATGTCAACACCCAGACATCCAAGGCTCTATAATTTCCTAGACCCTAAACCCTGGAGTCCATGCAATGGCTTTTTAGCCCCAGTCAAGAAAGAAAAGGAGTAAGAAAATCAGTAAAAAGAACTCCACACCAAAATATTGGACAAAGACTAGTACTAGTTACACACACGAGGGCTTCTGTGTTTTTATTGATTACCTAATAACACAGGATGTCAACAAGGAAGCCCCGTGACACAGCCCAGGGGTTCCAATAAGCAGAAAGGAGATATGAATAAGTAAACAAAGGGATGCAGTGAATCATCCCATGGCGACGCAAGAGTCCACAATTGCCTAAACCCTGGAGTACCTGTTATGGCTATTTAGCCCCAGTCCAGAAAGAATAGTATACAAACTCCACGGCAATACTAGAATTCCACTTTAAAAAGAGTAATGGTGTTACTGGCTATACAACACAACGAGGGTTTTTTGTGTTTCAATGTATCTGGTACAACTGGACACTCCTATTTATTGAACCTAAGAAAACTATCTACGTAGTATGATCCCTAGAAGATATAATCAGAAAAGCCAATAACCCTCATCTGGTTCTAAAACTGTAATCTACTACAAAAACACCACTTCAACCACCCAATCTGTGAAACTCACACTCCACGACTTCTCAACACATTTTGAACTGCAACTAAGCAAACTCAACCACAAAAGTAACACAATTTTCTTAATACAACCACTCTATCACCACTACCACATGAAATCAAACCCATGGGATCCTTTATAGTCCTTGAATCACCAATATCACCCAAGAATGTATGCAATATAATAAAACTAGTAAACTCATCAAAACCCCAGATTCTCAGAGCATTCCAGGCAATATGAAATCCTATTCAGAAAAGATGAGAGAAATAGTGCGATGGTTACAAAGACAATCAGTAGATTAATGTCTAGACAGCTAAGTTTTCCTGATGTAAAATAACAAGAAACAAAATATTTTCAACCCAACACAAAATAAGATCTCCCTTTCAACACAGGCATAGAAGCAACACAAACTGACTAACAACATGCATATAATTGGACAAAAGTTCCATAAAATCTCTTACAAAACACTAAAAAGAGTTCCAATTCAAATCCAGCACCAAAATTTATAACAGAAGTCAACCACAAATGATAAAAGCTACCATCAAGTAACAGACGTTGAAACTATCTTACTGTTACTATGTCATCGATCTTCAAAATCATCCGCACGCACTCTGTGGCCAATGTGATGGCACTTGTGCTCACTAGCAGGGGCTGCACTACATTCTCGTCCCAGATGTTGGTAATTTGTCCCTTCCTCACATTAATGCCAGTGTTGATCTCGCCCTCATTGTGGCGGTTCCTCAGCTCAGTGACAATAGTCATTGGGTTCAACCCAGCATTTTCAGCCAATGTATAGGGGATCACCTCGAGTGCCTGTGCAAAATACTTGACACAATGACTCTCCATACCCTGCAACACCTTAGCCCAAGCACCCAACTGCCTGGAAAGCTCAATCTCCGGGGCACCACCACCAGCAATCAAAAACCTCTTGCTCACTAAACACCTCACCACACACAACGCATCGTGCAAACTCCTCTCAGCCTCATCAAGCACCAACTGGTTCGAGCCACGAACCAACACAGAAGTGGTCCTACCCATGTTCTGAATCCCAGTAATCTTCACAATCTTGCCATCACCGAGCGAAGACTCCTCCACCAAATCAGCATACCCCAGCTTCTCCTCCCGGAAATGCTCGATATTCGCAATGGGCAAGCAGTTCAGAGTCTTGGTTATGAACTCAATCTCATCCCTCTCCACATCCTTAATCACCAAAATCTTGGCTTTTGCCAAGTAATGCAACGACAGATCAGTCACAGCATCCCTCAGAATACTCTTCTGAATCAGCAGCACATTACACCCCGTCGACTTAATCTTCTTAATCATACTCAAAATGTAGTTCCTCTCCTCCTTCAAAATCCTATCCATCTGAGTATAGTCCGAAACCACAATGCTCTGCTCGATATCAGTCTTCGGCGGCGAAATCTGGAACTGGATCACAGCAATCTTGGCCTTCTCCATCCTCGTCGGACCGCCAGCAGCATGGCTGGTCTTCTTATCGAAAACCAAGCCCTTCACCGTCTCGGTATCGTCGACGGTTCCGCCCAGCTTCTTCACGATCTTGATGTCCCTCAGGTCAACGATCTCCGGTTTAGCGGGGTCCACCACAGAAAGCACGGCGTCGACGGCGAGCGGCGCGAGGAGCGTGGAGTACTGACTGACGACCTTGCTGTTTAGGGCGGTGCTGGCTGATTTGACAAGAGAATCGCGATCGGAGAGCTCGACGGGGCGGGCCATGGCGGTGAGGACGTCGACGGCTTTGATGGAGACCTTGTGGAGCGAGTCGGAGATGACGGTGGGGTGGATGCCGTGGGAGAGGAGCACGAGGCACTGTTTCAGAAGCGCGCCGGCGATGACGACGACGGTGGTGGTGCCGTCTCCGGCGGCGGAGTCCTGGGACTTGGAGAGCTCGACAAGCATCTTGGCGGCGGGCTGGAGGACCTCCATCTTGTTGAGGATGGTAGCGCCGTCGTTGGTGATGATGACGTCACCGTTGGCGGTGGAGATCATTTTGTCCATGCCTTTGGGGCCGAGGGAGGTGCGGACGGCGTCGGCGACGGTGCGTGCGGCGAGGATGTTGGCCTGGCGGACGTCCTCCTTGCGCTTGTTGTCCACGTAGGACTCCGTCTTGGAGGACCGGGGGGCTGCTACGGAGGCCGACGCCATCAGATCGGAACCCTAAGAGTGAATTGGAAGTTGGAGCGCAGAGAGAGAGAGAGAGTGAGTAGTGAGAATGAAACCCTAAAACACTGAGTACTGAGTAGAGGAGGTTTAGTCACTTTAGTGCGTGCGTGTGCGTGTGCGTGTGCGTGTGCGTGTGTGTGTAATTACCCTTATGCCCTGTTGCGCATTCGCGAATTCTCTTCTTTATTCCAGGCAAAAAAGATTTTCATATTTTTGTGTTGGTCTGGGTGAGTGGAACAATTTGTGACTAAATAGATATGGATTGGATTGGAGATGTTATAGTGTTGCATTGGTGATTAATTTTCATGGATCATTTTTGAAACGATTTGTTTGTAATGATTAGCAATGTCGCCTAAATCAATTTGCCATTGATGAAATCAAACAAAATTCTTATATGCTCTTGTGTGAATCGGTATTCTTAACACTCGCTTGTGTGACGGATTTTTAAGTCATACAATGAACAAGAAAACCAATGTAGAAATGTCATTACACGTTGTAGCAATTGTCTTATTTCTAGTGTTTAAGTCGCATCTCTGAGGTTCAAATGAGTATATAGATGGTGGCCAAACTTCCAAAAAAAAAAAACAGCGTCTCCGAGGAGCTGAATCCATTTGCATGGGATTGTGACAGATTGATGATAAGAGTTCCTTGGAAGGGTTGACAGAAACATTGCCCTTTTGTGGTAGCATGGGGTGAGCGTTTGAACCTCTCTGCCCGCTTGATCTTGCTTCCAACTGTTGCAGACATTGCAGGAGTAGGCCGCGTTAGTGTAGGGCGTGCCTATTTCAACGGGGCATCACTCGTAACATTACTCACTCGGATCGTTCCTCCAAGCAGAGAAGCCATCCTGCATTGTCACCTATAACAAGGGAGTCTCATGAGATTTACTGCCCGATCAGGTCAGGTCAGGTCGGGACATAATTCCTTGATATGTATTGGACCTTAACACCACAGAAGAACTCATCATATAGTAATGATTAATGAACCAGTAACCAAGTACATGAACTTTGTTGTAATGTGCAGGGCAAAGCGGGAGTTGTAGTATGAAGCAACAAAAACCATGATCCAAATCCAACAGGGTTGAAATTTGCGATACAAAAATCTCCAAATGGGTAATAGAGACTTGTATCTTAAACTACAACATAAGAATTTTAACTTCCTAAAATGCTTTCTTTGCTACACAATTTCACATTATTTCAAGGCATTATCACACAACGATTGTGGTAATTCTGAATTAACATCTGCAATCTTTCACTTCCAAACATGCATTAGAAACAGGCTTTTGTGGGTTCAGAGGGGAACAATATAGAGGCGAATTCACAAATTCCTGAAAACAGCCAAGAGTTCTAACAGAACAAATTAAACAATTCTGAAGATGACAGAATGCCTGGTAACACCACATGATAGTGTGTAGAAGAGAAAATCTCAAGTACCAAATCTAACATGCAACATAAGACTTGTATGCCCTAGTTACCATGCAGCATATGGTCACGATTACAATAGTCGCTTACAAGAAAACGCTTGATTATATGAGGCGTTTTGATATTATGGAGAGAACCTTTTATACCACAGATTTACAACCATTGAAAATGAAACAAGAATAGCTGATAAAATATACAACTTACACAGCTTAATTAAAAATGGCATGCCATGCTAGTATGAGAAAAATAAGAATAGATGAGCAATATTCCGGTGGCTAAAATCCCCTGAGAGAAAGAATGTTTGGA
The DNA here is from genome assembly GCA_963682095.1 of Potentilla sterilis. NCBI lineage: Eukaryota > Viridiplantae > Streptophyta > Magnoliopsida > Rosales > Rosaceae > Potentilla > Potentilla sterilis. The sequence goes on from OY821766.1 coordinate 24,746,081, forward strand.
AGCACTCTCTATACCTTTTTGACTTACCGAGGATGCCTTCTAATACAAAGATATTGAAATCAGCTGATTGTCTCTCCCGGACCAAGCAATTTTTAATCTGTCCAGTAGCATTCAGCAACCTCATTGACAAGCCAGGGAAGAGCATTGGCTCAATGTGGTTAGTCTTGAGATCTGCATTTGGTAATTGCAATGAGCTGAAATTCTACTACCCATCCATGTCCAAAAATTCATCATATGTTCTATTGCTATCACAATCTAACAGAGCTTTTGAATTGACTTCTCTGCTAAACCTCCAAATGTAATTCAAACCAACGAGAAGCTCTGTAATTGTTGCTTCTGTCTTCTGTTGATTTGCAAAGTAGAGGGTTTGTACCAAAAGAACATGAGTCCTGGAAACCAAGGTTTGCTGTTCAAAACTCCTCTCGGATTGCCATCTTATCATGTTATGAGCAAGTGGTGCCAACCATTCTAATATTCCCGCCATTGCCTCATTCCACTCTCCTGCAAGAACTGTATCGTAAACTGCTGACGTTAAGCTCTTACTGTATGGCTTTAGCCTTGCCCTTACTGCAGCTCTCACACTCGCAGGCAACATATTGTAAAGGTCATCTCTTGCATCAAGACCAATTAAATGAGGAGATGCTACTAACTTCTCAATAACAATAACAACATTTGCATAGTGCAGTGCTAAGGCGGCAGCACCAAGTGTTTCAGGTGGAGCATCTAACAATTTATGCTTGGAACTGAAGATAGATGGACTAGGATGTGGTTTGCTGCTAGAAGCTAATATGTCCCCGTTGGCCTCTCTGGCTACATTGAGAATTGCTGAACGAACACCATCAGAGTTCACGTGGCAATTGGTGACAGGTAAATTGTTACCTGTTATCATGCATCCTTTAAAAGGTCCAACTTGAGTCAACCTATTTGGCTTTGTAGGTGGTTTCTTCTCATGATTATTAACTGAGTGATTATTAGACTTCCACAACTTCCTGATGGTTCTATTTGTTGCAGCAATTGGGCCTGATTTTGTTGACTTCACAAGAGGACCTGAAAAGAAGCTGACATCTTGCTTTTTTGCTGAAATAGGGCCTGATTTTGTACTTGAGCCACCAAGAGGGCCTGATTTTGTAATTGAGCCACCAAGAGGGCCTGAAAAAAAACTGTTGGGTTTGTTTTTTCTCGACACTGGTCCTGACGTAGCAGAAAACCTCCCAAGGGGACCTGAGGCAAATCTTGGAAGACCGTTGTCAGATGGACGGACTGAAGGCTGTAATACTGCAGACACTGATTGACTACGACTAATGTGATCAGAGTCTTTGGATTCACCATCTGCCATCTGCTGAATTCCAAATACATGCTTGATCCTACCAAATATTGTGAAGAGAGATCTTGCTAAAAGGAGGACCGTATAATCATAAGTCCTGTTCCACAAAGAGGCATCTTTCAAATTCTTCACCTCCTGCCGCTTCCACACTACCTTCTTTTGAAACTCAAGCAAATTAACACCATCTAAGTCATCACTGCCTTTCATTCTCCTTAACGTCTGTTCAAGATCAGAAAGAACTTCCATCTCTTCATACAAATGTGCATTTATCGAAATGACCCTCTCCATCTTCTTGGCCTTCCTCTCCATCTTTTTCCATGAAAATTGCCATCCATAAGGGTCAGCACCGTTATTGATCAAATCACTAATAGCAAACTCAAAACCCTTCAAACTAGGATCAGTACAATTAATCCCAAGCCTGGCCACAGATTTTGCCACACGGACCATATTCTCAAACAACTCAATGCAGATTAAACCTACAATGTAATCATCATCATCCGACACAAGCTTTCTTACACCTACCGAATTTGAAATTTCCTCTCTGAGCCTAGCCACATGTTTATCACCCAGCAATTGCCATAACTGCACTAGCTTGGACATCAAGCTTGCTACTTCAAATGCCAAAACTCCAATTACTGCTTTCTCAACACCAGCCTCATGCTTCTTTTTAGTCCTCCAAAGACTGCGAAACCACGACTCTACAACCATCTCTTACACGGAGAATACAATTCGGATGTCTAAGCGAAATCCAACATCATAATTCTTGATCCTGTATCAAATAATACAACAACAATCAAACAACTGCACTAAACAACTACAAAAGTGAAGGAAATTTCATTTTGTGACACAAAATTATGCATTTGCAGACAAAATTGTAACCACACAGCAAATCACCATGAAATATCTCTCTTCTAGACTGCTAGCTACTTCATGGGAAGGCGGCGGAGTATAATTTTGTGAATTTAACCATGTTGAGTGGATACAAATTTGGCCAAAAACCAGAAAACAAAGATGTGTTCCTACTGTTCTGCTTTCAGATTGCACAACTTAAGATCCACAAGAAGTAATTAGAAGACAAAAGAAGCAGCAGAACCTCCTATTCCAATTTCACTATGATTAAAAGGCTGCTGAGGTGCTTAGAATTAGCTAAATGGATAACTCCATCCTCTTTATTCTGGGACAAGAAAGAAAAAATATTTAAAAAAAAAAACCCGAAATTGAAGGAATATTAACTCTTTTGGCAAACAATTCAGCAGAATATATGCCAAAATAAGACATGAAAATGACCGTTACCAAAAACCCAATTATCAACACCCAAATTCCAAGATCCAAATTTATTTCAGCACCCAGAAAGAATTTCTTATATTTCTCCACAACTCCCACCAACCATATTCCTCTTTCTTCTCCCAGACTTGACAAAAATTCACACAATAACAAAACAAAGCCAGATTCAGATAGCAGCACCACTTTCGTATTTTTCGGCTTAATCAACTAAATTCAGACTAGACACAAACGTTTGGTCCTAGGAAAATACAGAGTCTGGTCTCAAAACCCCAGATTCAGACAACAACGTTGTGAATTTGTGGTATAAAATAAACCCAAACAAGAGAAAGGGTACGACCATAATACTCACCGAGATGATATGAAGAACAAGGAGTAGCCGACGAATGATTCTAAAGCGGAGAATCAGAAATGGGGGAGATTAGAGAGAGGAAGGTGCAGTGTGGAAGTTTAGAGCTGCAGAGAGAGAGAGAGAGAGAGAGAGAGAGCACATGGAATAGCGCAGCAGAAATTGTAGCAAAGACCAAAAAAACGAGTAGTATTTAAGAGATACGAAACTACTGATTGTTAATCTTATTCTTATTTGCATTTTCTTACCTCTCTGTCTCTCTTTATATACCTTCCAACCCCAACTTTTCTCACTTTTTTTCTATCTTTTTTTGAATAATTTTCATTTTGTGTTCAACTGTTGGCATTATAAAAAAAATATAAAAAAATTGAATGTGCTTCAAGGCAAATCTAGGGTTCAAGTAAGAAAGAAGAGATGGATTATTTTGAAGGAAAATACTTGTATCCATACCAGTATGAACGGTGTGCGTCCATACTCTCTCTAATTTGCATATATTTGACAACTATTTTAACTGTTCAAAAGTTGAATTAATCAATAAAGATTATCTATGCAAAAATTAGGAATAAACCAAAATCGTTTGCTCATTCAATTGTATCAAACAAATAGACGGTTGATCATGAGACTCCCAACTTTCACTAGAACTGTTCATTTATTTGATGCAATCGAATGAGCAAACGATTTTGGTTCATTCCGAATTTTTGCATAGATGATCTTTATTAATTAATTCAACTTTTAAACTGTTAAAATCGTTGATTACATTACCCAAGATATGCAAATTACAGAGAGTATAGACGCACACCGTCCATACTAGTATGAAGTATGGACACATATATTTTCCTATTTTGAATGATGATTCTAAGTTGTGATGATTTTTGGGAGATTTGGGGAAGGGATTATGAAGGATTTGGATAGTGTGGTATAAGAGATTGATTATGCAGGCAGTCATTTTATATAATTTGACCATATTATGAATGAAATTTTTGTCTAATCCGAAATTTTTGCCTTTTTGGATTAGATTGCACATTGAATATGGTAATTTTGACTTAAACTACGATCTATATCACAAGGATAAGTTTTGATTGAAACGTTAAATTGTAATTAATTATAAATCCCACAAAATCACAACAATAATGGCATTTTAAAATTCAAAATTTCTTTTTCAAAAATATCACTTGATTTTTTATATTGAATCAAATGCAAATGAGTCTTTTTTCGCTGTTGGAGTCACAACATAAATTATATGCTAATGGACTAACTAAACTGTTTGTAAAAAAAAAAAAAAAAAACCCTAGAGCGCAGCCGCCGCTCTCCAAACCTAGAAACTTTTTTTCTAGTCTATCTCGACCACCCTGTGGTTCTTGAGCCTCCTCTTGCAATCTTCAATCCCTATATCCTCCATATGGCTAACCTTGATGCTGTCACCCGTAGCTTCGCACAATCACTTGCCATTGCAGGCAATGAAGTGGTTGACTTGTCGATCTTTCATGATGAAGAACATAATATTGTGGATGAAGGAGGGTAATTTTTCCTCCTAGCAGGCCCCCTAACCCGCAAACCTTTCAATGCCTCTGACCTTCGATCTCACTTCAAGCGCATCTGGAAACTTGAAGAATCATTCCAGGTTCAAGATCGGAAGAAAGCAAGGTTCTTTGCTTTCAATCTTATGCGAGATGCCAAAAAAATTCTTCTTGGCAGATTGTGGTACTATGGACGAGCTCCTGTGGTGTTTCATGATTATGATGGTATTCAGGATATTCACAAAGTTCCAATGGAGGAGCTTTTTTTCTGGGTTCACCTATCCAACATGCCTCTGAAATTTGAACGTCCAAAGTGGATTAAAATCATTGCTATGGTTGTTGGAAATTTTCTTGGTTTGGATGACAAGGCTTGGAAGGTAAATTGGACCATTAGGTTTAGGGGTTTTCATGCCCTAGATAGACCTTTCTTTCTCCATAAGGTAATTAAATTTTATGTGTCCGTTGAACTAGAAGTATCATTTTACTATGAAAATCTCAATGGACGTTGCAAATCTTGCAACCTCATATGGCATGAAAAGGAGACTTGTTGCACCGATGTGGATGTGCCCTCCAATCCTAACAGCCATCCAATAGTGCATAAGCTAAATGTTTGTTGACAGTAGCCGCAAATGGGCTACAGCAGGCCCACAGACCCGCAGCAGGTGCACCAGGGCCCGGCTTGAGGTCCAGGACCGAACCACCAGCACCCGACCTCGGGGTCCAGCAGTCTATCCGGCTGCCAGGGACCCTGGGACCGGGGGCGCCTGCCTGCCAAAGAGGTCACCAGAACTGCCCTTTGAAGGGAACCAGTCCCACATCGAAGGGTGAGGCCAGCCCTCACCCCCAGCCACCTATATAAGGGCCCCAACTACCCTCATTAATAGGTAACTTATCTCTCTCACCGCTTACATACGTGCTCAAGTTATATATTCCAACGATACTGACTTAGGCATCGGAGAGGAGAAGACCGGCCCTCCCGGTATTCCCCTTAGTAAGCAGGTTTGCAGGAGATCAAGTTGGATTCATCTGTATCTACCAGGCCCCAGAGTTTGTGCAGAAACAATTGGCGCCGTCTGTGGGAACGGTTTTTGATCCACGAGAAAAGTTAGCATTGCCCTACCAGGGAGTAGAGCCCGATCGGTCCTTTGAAAGATAGTTAAATACGCAGTCCAGAAGCCATGGAAGGAAGGAAGATAAAAACTGGCACCGGACGGTTGAAGGAGGGAATTCAGATCCCCGACCGGGCCCAAAACACAGGGGCTGAGGTCGGTGCGAGGTTCGTCCTTTCTCCCGACCGAGACGGAAGATCAGAGCGAATTCAGATCCCCGACCGGGCCCGTAATATAAAGGCTGAGGTCGGTGCGAGGTTCGCCCCTTCTCCAGACCAAGACAGAAGTCACGATCGCCAAGATTCAGAGAACCCCGACCGGTATGGTGCGGGAGAGGAAATAAAGAAGATGAAGGCAGAAGTCGAGCGGTTGCGAGCAGAGGGCGGCCGAGACCGGCTAAGGGCAGATGCCCGGTGCCAGGAATTAGAAGCAGTAAACACCGCCTTATTAGCGGCCCTGGGAAAAGAGGCCAGCCGGGCACTCCTCGGGCGGCGTCACGGCCCGCAAGCAAGGTTAGCGAGTTCCCGCACCTCGAAGTGGGACAGCCCACGGGAAGAAGAAGGACCGTGTATGTGCCCACGCCTCTCTTGTCAGAAGCTTTGAAAAACTCCGGTCCGGTCGAGCTACCATACCGCACGAGCCAGGCGTCAAGCGAGCAGGACAGTTCTACCGCAAGGATGCTCGAAACGTTCTCCGCCTCAGTGTCGGACATGAAGGACCGTTTAGGCGCCAGTGAGAAGAAAGCAGGGCGACCGCGGGACAGTGCACGATTCAATGAGCGTATTGGACCTTTTCCGCGTCGGGTTAGGGAATCAGGAAGGTCTGGTAGCCTAAGGCCCCTAAAACTGGCGTACTCGGGAACGAGCTGCCCGTATCAGCACCTGGACAGTTTCAAGTCGCAGACGGGCACAAGGGGCTATTCTGATGCCACGTGCTGCAACGTGTTCCAAGAGACGCTCTCGGGGGAGGCGTTGAGTTGGTTCTACGAACTACCAGTGAACTCAGTCGAAACTTTCGAGCAGTTGGCTGATAAGTTTGTCGGCCGGTTCGTCCTCAGGGCCAGGGCAGTCCAAACGTCAGCGATCCTTTTTGATTGCATGCAGACTGACCACGAACCGCTACGCGCCTTCGTTAACCGGTGGCAAATCGCCACGGCCGGGGTCAGAAACCTGGACAAGAAGATCGCGGGGATGGCCTTCAAGCAGGGGTTAAGACCCGGAGAACTTTCGTACAGCTTGCGAGTACAGGAGCCGCTGGGATACGATGAACTGATGACCGTGGCCGTCAGGCATGCTCAGGCGGACCACGAGACATATGGGGATAAGGCACCCAAGCGAAGACCGGATGACCTACTGTCGCCAACTCCCCGTGAGAGCAAGACCGGGCGGCTAGATCGCAGCCGTGCGCCTATAACCACCAGGAAAGCAGAGGTACGGAAGGAGTGGCAACCCCGACGAAGCAGTGACAACAGTTCCCGGCCGGGGAGGAGACCACCACTTGTGCGACCGGCACAGCCAGCGGCGGCTGTGCCAGTAGAACGACCACCGCGGGCCCTAGCCATTATGCCGGCAGAAAAGCCCGAAGATCCAGCCCGTAGGACCGGCGATCCAAGACCCCAGAGAGCAGTTGTAGGCGGTCGAGCCCGCCCCGGAGAACCAAGAGAGAACCGGCCGGGAGCTCGGCAAGTAGGAACCATAAGCACCCGACCTCCCGGAGGGATCGAGGTGCACGGAAGCATAAACATGATACATGGCGGGGGCCATATAGATCAGCTCACCCGGAGCTCGAAGAAGCGGTGCTTAAGATCGATCCGGGGGAAAGAGGTGTATGCCTTTGGAGGAGGAAGCGGCCAAGCCGCCAAAACCGGATGGAAGTCGGTTACTTTCTACGAGGAGGAAGAGCCGGAGGATCTGATCCAACCGCACAACGACCCCTTCCTCATCACGGTCCAAATAGACCACTGGATAACCAGCCGTATGCTGATCGATACCGGAGCCTCTGTCAATGTGATATTTCGAGACGCATACAAAGGGCTGCAGAGAGGGAAGAATAAGTTATCCCAGGATAACGAACCACTTATAAGCTTCTCCGGTGAGGTGGTCCAGCCTTTGGGATCGGATTACCTGCCATTGATCTTCGGCGAGGGAGACAAGACAAAGAAGGAACACCTTGAATTCATCGTTGTGGACTGCCTGTCGTCATACAGTGGCATAATCGGTAGGCCAGGGTTATGGAAACTGAAGACATTTATAGCCGGCCATATGCTGATCTTGAAGATGCCTTCACCGGCCGGTGTCATTACCCTGCGCGGGGACCAGAGGATCGCCCGTAAATATTATGCGGAGGCCCTGACCCACGGGAGGAAACGGACCGAGGTCTTCACGGCCACTCAGCAAGCGCCAGTGCCGGATGTATGTATCGACCCCCGCGATGACTCCGATTCAGTCAAGAAAAAGCTAGAGCCACCTTCAGCCGTGGAAGAAACCGAAGCGATCTACATTTCGGAAGACCACCCGGAGCGAAATGTGGTGATAGGGACGCAGCTCGATCCGGTTGTCAGGCAAGAGCTCATCGCCTTCCTCCGGGACAACAGTTCGGTCTTCGCATGGTCCTACGAGGACATGCCATGCATATCCCCGGAGATAGCCGTCCATAAGCTAAATTCATTGCCCAACGTTCTCCCGGTGAGGCAAAAGAGGAGGTCTTTCAGCCCGGCAAAGTATGAGGCGATCAGAGAAGAGATACAGAAATTAAAGGGCATAGGTTTCATCCGGGAAGTCCAGTACCCTCGCTGGCTCGCTAACGTGGTCATGGTGCCGAAGAAGGGAACCGGCCAGTGGTGTATGTGCGTGGATTTCACTAACCTAAACCGGGCGTGCCGAAAGGACAGCTTCCCGCTCCCCCGAATTGATCAGCTTATAGATTCCACGTCCGGCTTTAAGCTGCTCAGCTTCATGGACGCCTACGCCGGGAACAATCAAATTAGGATGCACCCGGATGATGAGGAATACACATCATTCACAACCGACCGAGGTACCTACTGTTATAAGAGGATGCCGTACGGTCTAAAGAATGCTGGGGCCACCTACCAGCGGATGGTGAACCGAATGCTGGAGGAAGAAATAGGTAAAACCGTAGAGGTTTACGTAGATGACATGCTGGTCAAGAGCTTGACTGCAGGGGCCCACGTCCGGGATTTGGCCGTAGTCATCGGCAAGATGCTCAAATTCGGAATGCGCTTGAACCCGAAGAAGTGTATTTTCGGGATTTCAGAGGGCCTGTTCCTAGGCCACATCATCAGCCAGCGAGGGATAGAAGCCAACCCGCTGAAGGTCCAAGCAATTCTAGATATGGAAACGCCAGGGGAGAGAAACCAGGTCCAGATGCTGACCGGCCGGTTAGCCGCCCTTGCCAGATTCATCTCCCGCCTAACCGATAAGTGCGCCCCGTTCTTCAAACTGCTCAAGGCACAACAGACAAGGAAAATCCACTGGGCGGCGGAGCATGAAGCGAAATTCCAATCTATCAAGACATATCTGTCTACAGTGCCTCTCCTATCCAAACCAGTGCCGGGCGAGATGCTATACCTCTATATAGCCGCATCCGAAACGGCCGTCTCCGCGGCTCTCGTCAGGAAGGAGGGCACGCTCGAGCTTCCGGTATATTATGCGGGAAAGGGACTTACTGGAGCCGAGGGCCGGTACCCCGACATAGAGAGATTGACTCTGGCCCTGATTGTTAGTGCCAGGAAGCTCCGACACTATTTCCAGGCTCATTCCATCACCTTATATACCAATCACCCTCTGCGGCAGATCCTGCAAAAACCAGACACCAGCGGTAGGCTCGTGCGGTGGGCAGTCAAACTGGGAGAATTCGACATCACTTATGCCCCGCGAACGGCCATCAAGGGATAGGCCGCTGCGGACTTCATATGTGAGCTCACCCCAATGGTGGCAGAAGCGCACCCCACCTAGTACGAGGACACCGAGGCAGTACGGACCGTAAAGATCGAACCAGGCCTCCCCAACGGCTGGAAGCTTTACGTCGACGGCTTCGTAACGAGCAAGCAGAGCGGAGCCGGTGTCATGATAACCTCGCCCGATGGCCAATCGTACGAGTATGCCTTACGGTTCTTTTTCAGCACCTCAAATAACGCTGCCGAGTATGAGGCCCTCATAGCCGGTTTGCAACTGGCCAAAGAGCTGGGAATCCCGTCCATGGACATATACAACGACTCCAGCTTAGTGGTGAACCAGATGAACGGGTTGTTTGAGGTCAAGGAACCCCAGCTAACCTCCTACCAGGCTTTGGCCAAAACCCTGATTGGGCCGTTCCAAGGCGCCACGATCCAGCACATTCCCCGAGAGGCAAATAGGCATGCGGACGCCCTCGCAAGGTTGGCAACCGGAAATTACCCTCCAGAGTACCGGAGAGCTAAAATTGAAACTCTCCAGAAGCCGAGTATAAGCAAGACCATCTATGAGATATTTGTGGTGGAAGAAGCGCCACCAAGCTGGATGGATCCAATAGTCAAGTATTTGACTGACAAAACCAGCCCCCAGGATGCGGTGGAGGCCAGGAGGCTACACCTCTGGTGCGCCCGGTACGGTCTCCTCAATGGCCAGTTATACCGAAGAGGGCACAGCTTCCCCCAGCTGAGGTGTGTGACAAAGGAGGCAGGAGAGGCTATCATGCGAGAGATCCACGAAGGAGTGTGCGGTAATCACTCTGGCGCAAGGTCATTATCCCACAAGTCGCTCCGAGCGGGGTACTTCTGGCCAGATATGGCAGCAACATCAAGAAAAATTACAGGCGGCTGTCACAAGTGCCACGTGTACGCCTCTGCACCCCATGCCCTGACAATCGCATTGTCAATCCTGTTAGCACCATGGCCGTTCGTACAGTGGGGATTAGACATCATTGGCCCTTTCCCGATAGCTGTGGGACAATACAAGTACGCCATCGTAGCAGTGGACTATCAGACTAAGTGGGTCGAGGCAGAACCTCTGATAAAGATCACCGAGGAGCGAGTGAGAAAATTTCTATGGAAGAACATCTACTGCTGGTTCGGGGTACCGTAGACTATTGTCACGGATAATGGAACACAGTTCAATAATGCCGATCTTATCCAGTACACAGCTTCCATGGGGACCCGGATGTTGTTTGCCTCAGTGGCACACCCGCAGACCAACGGCCAGGTAGAAGCGATCAACAAGATTATCAAAACCCTTCTCAAGAAGAAGCTGGATGCCAAGAAGGGATGTTGGGCCGAGGAACTCCCCGCGGTACTATGGGCCATCCGGACAACAGCAGCAGAGGCAACATGAGAGACCCCGTTCTGCATGGCATTTGGGAGCGAAGCGGTACTCCCTGTGGAGACCAGCATACCCAGCGGCAGGGTCGAGAATTACGACGCTGAAACAAACACCGAGGGCGTACGGCTCAACCTGGACCTTATAGAAGAGCGGCGCGACCAAGCGCATATGCGAAACCAAGCCTACAAGCAGCGGGTCGCCCGGTACTATGACAGAAGGGTCCGGGAAAGGAAGCTACAAGTGGGGGACTGGATCATGAAGAAAATCTAGAAAAAACCGTTGGCCTTGGAACCAACATGGGAAGGACCCTACCAAATCACCGCAGCTGTGGGCTCAGCAACATTCCACATTATAGATACCGATGGCATCTATTCCACCCGCCCCTGGAATATTCAGCACCTGCGGTTCTATCCTAAGTAATATCGCTCATAAAGGGACAATAGTATAATTGGCATCAGTATTGCTACGCAGTTTGTTCATCATCAATAAAGCCGGTTACAAGGCACACATATAGGCAAGCCAAAAAGAAACAGCTAGTTAGCGCCTCTGGAGCCCCCAATCCCTGGCCCGCCACCTTTTAGAGCTTGCTCTTGCTCCACCATCTCGATCAGGGCTATGTCAGCCTCCATCCGCTCAGCATCAAGCCATCCTTTCTCCCTCCACTCCAGATAGGCATCACTTATGCCCTTTGACCGGGCCTCCTCCAGCATCTCCTCAAGCTCCACCGACTCCCGGAAGTCGTCGACAGCCTTATCGGCCACCTCAGCAAGCTGGGATTCCGTGAGCTTCTCCCTTCCCTGGGCGACTACTGTAACCTGGGTCTGCAGCTCCAAAACCCTCGCCTCCAGCTCCGCAATCCTCCCTCCCCGGGCAGCAGCCTGTCGATCGGCCTCCTCCTTCTCCCGCGAGAGTTCATGGTACAACCGAGCGGTTTCTTCTTTCTCCCGCACAAGCTCGGTGCTCAACCGACCGACCTCCTCTCTTTCCTCCACAAGCTTGGCTTCCGCCACGTCCACCTGCACACTCAGCTCCTCCACCCGCCTCTCCAAAACTGCAGCAGACTCCCCTCTGGGCTCCGCGGCATAAAGGCTATAAGCTAGCTGCCCAACGTAAACAAAGGAACATTGGCTCGTATCACTCCGGGGAAAAGGAAGCACAGGAAACACTTACCCGAAGAGCTAGTTCCACCGGCTTCGTCCTGCTCTCGCCCAGTTGTTCCGTCCCAGGGCCCTCCCGATCAAGTCCCAAGGTTTCGACGACAGATGCCACGAACCTACCAAAGCCACGCCCGGAACTAAGAACGGCTTTCGGTCCTTGACTCCTTCGGCCGCCCACTTCCACGGCCGGAGCTACTGCCCGGTCGATCGATCCAGCCGAGCTTGACGCCCCGGCATCAAACGTCCTCGCCCTCTTCGCCGGAGCTTCGCCGTGGCCGCTTCGACGATACCCGGTCGTCTCTACCGTTTCCCTCTCCCGCGAGGTCCGTACCGCCATCAGTCGCGCCACAGGTTCTGCACCTGGCAGGGCCACCGAGCGCACTTCCCGGATAAGGAGTGGGGAGTTATTCTCACCGCCAGGCCGCCTGCCATAGTGAGAGTCCGGAAACACGAGCGGCACAGGCCTGTCATGCTCCCTGCGCTTCTGGTTAACCAGATCAATAACGGTTTTCGCGGCCTCCTCCCCCATCTCCATCAACCTCGGGGCCACAAGCTCTTCATCCGGTTTGACAGTCTCCTCGCTCCGAACGACGAGCCGGGGGGCATTAGCTACAAACCGATCAACCGAGCAGTCAGAATACAAGCAACCATGCAAAGACAAACAGTGCAAGATACCTTACCAGGTTTCCTCCCCATCCCGCATATCTCCAGCACATTCCACCGGATGAAATTATAGGAGCTCCGACTCAGGTGGTCCCAACAAGTAAACAGCCGGTATATCCGTTGCTTCTCCAAGTCGACCAACCGGTACGTCTGTTCCCGATCGATCGATTGATAAGCCCCGGGCACCTGATAGCCCCTCCAAGTACGCTGCCACCTGCCACCGTCCAGCACCACCGACCTCCTCCAGACATCTGAAACCGTCGACGGCAGATGAGTGATGGCAGGACCGAAGTCCCGCGCGGCAAAATTCACACAACCGCTGCGCTGGGCCTTTCTGCAGTAGGAAATCTTGTACAGCGCCCGAAATTCATTAACCGTGGGCCAGTCCATATAGCTCAAACTGAACAAACACCCGAGACCAAGCAGCTGCCTCCACTGGTTGCTCGGAAGCTGGGCCGGGGAAAGCTTTATCGAGCTCAGCATGTACTGGACAAATGACGGCAGCGGCAGCGATAGTCCGTGTCGAAACTGATCGTCGAAAACGGCAACCCAACCCGGTTCCGGATTACAGGCCAGTTCCCCGGGATGCAGGCCTCGAAGCTTAATGGAGTTGTCGATATCCCACTTCGCCCGAAACTCCCTGATCTCTCTATCATTCATGCTTCTGATTGGCTCATCACAGAAAATCACCCTATCACCATCCAGCAGCTCATGCCGCATGGGCCCGCGGTTTGCACTGGCAGAATACGCAGATCTCCCAGACGCCATAAAGCCTAAACAAAAGAATTCACCTCTGAAGCACAGACAAACAACAGGCAAAGAATAGCAAGATGCGGCAGGAGGAAAGTAGAGGGGATGATAAGTAGGGCAACAAGAAAAGTGAGGCAACCCCAGCCATGGATCCCCTCCATCTCAGACCGCCCCCTGCCAACACGTGTCCCAGCATCAATAAGGGATCTCATACTATCATAACTGATGGGACTGATGGGCTCTCCCCTTTATTGCATGTCCGCCACCTGGCCCACTTACAAGCGACAGTTGGGGGAGATAGGAGCGCACAACGAGGCGTCCACTCCCCTCGCTTCCCCAGAAAGCCAACCTCGAACCAACCGGCTCCGCAGCCTCTCACCGGCTATGATCATTCAACCGGCTGCATGGCTTCTTCGCTGCATATCTTGAAGACCTCTTATCGGTTATGGTTTCCCAAACCGCTTCGAGAGCATTGTCCCGGGTATGAGCCATCCACCCGGCACCATGGCAGTTCGCGGTTATGATCATTCAACCGGCTGCATGGCTTCTTCGCTGCATATCTTGAAGACCTCTTATCGGTTATGGTTTCCCAAACCGCTTCGAGAGCATTGTCCCGGGTATGAGCCATCCGCCCGGCACCATGGCAGTTCACGGTTATGATCATTCAACCGGCTGCACGCCATTTCACTGGGGGACTCATCTCGATATGGCAGAACGCCCGGTCAAGGTCCACCCAGCTGCATCTCTCTTGGGGGACTCGTCTCGATATGGCAGGACGCCCGGTCGAGCTCCACCCACCGGTTACGTAACATCCAACCGGCTCGAGAGCATTTTCCGGGAACGCGATCCACCCGGCCCCATGGCATTTCACTGGGGGACTCGTCTCGATATGGCAGAACGCCCGGTCGAGCTCCGCCCGGAACCATGGCATTCCAACGAACATGTGACATTCAACCAACTCCAAAGCAGTCTACCGGTTGTTACTTTCCTTCGCCTATGGGCAGGAACGAGCTAGCAACAACTCGAGGCTTCTAAACGCATGGGCTTTATAAACCCGGGCAAGCTTACATCTAACCCATGCACTCTTGTCCAGCAGGATAAAAACTCTGCATCACACTGAACTGTGATACATTTGGGGATACATGGCGAGACTTGTTATCTCAACGCCACTCCACCGGGCAGATTGTTTCTCTAACACAGAACAAGTCTCCCCGCAGGCTAACAAACCTGCACATTACCTCAATGCTTAACCAACAAAAGCTGAGAAGAACTAGCAAGTGTTAACCGATGCCCCAATACGGCCGTAACACTCTTCGGGGTACCTGTTGGCTTAGTCCACGCACCAACAGGCCATCCCGTAGGCTAGCGCACTCTGGGGGACTCGTCTCTGATAGGAGCACAATGTGCGACGATATTATATGCATATGCCCTCGTTTATGCTTTGTTTAACCCTTATTTGTCTAAGATTGAGTCATAATATAGTTTAGTGTTAATTTGATAGAGTTTTGGTGAAAAATGGTTAAGAATCCGAAAAATGACTAAGTTTGAGAAATCTGGAAAATATTGCAAAATATGTCTTTTTCGTGATTTTGAGATGAATGAACTGTGATCTATCCTTGTCCAAATTCTATGAAATTTGGCGTGCTTAATATTCATATGCTGAGGAATGTTGTGTTAAAATTTCAGATCAATCGGAGTTCGGGAAGTCACCCAAAAGTTGGCTGCAAAACGGCAGTCCGAGCATTCCAATCCAGGGACTTCCAGGATTTTCCTGGGACTGTGTCCCAACTTCGAAAACTCATTCCCGACAATTCACAAGGATTTTGATCAAACTGTTTTATGGGGAGATGGCAATTTGTGTCTAGTTTATCTAAGATTTGAAATCGAATCAATCAGAGCATCGAAGAAAAAGTTATACTCGACTGAAGACACAAAGGTATCATCCGCCAGGTCTCATTCGCCAAGCCCTTGCTCGCTCGACAACGATCTTGCTCGCCAGAAGCTCATCCGCCAAATTGCATCCGCCAAGCTTCATCCGCCAGCAGATTCAGCAGAACTGGTCAGCTCACCAGCTAGTACATGTCCGCTCGCCAACCATCCGCACATGCCTGCATGCATGTTCGCGCTATCGCCAGAAGCCTAGCCTCGCCACCCAGATTAGCCTCGCCAGTACCCGATACTAGCAAAGTCTGTACTCGCGAGCAGAGAGGAATTTCCTGTATTGTCATCAAGCGGCTGCGAGCGTGCCAAATCATTCCAAAGAGCTATGAAACGGCCAAGAAGAAATTATAAGTTGACCAAGCAAGGTTTCTTTGTTCGATACGGAAAGAAAAGCCTATGCAAACTTGGATTGGGAAACCTTATTTACTGAAGATTTCTTTGCCGATTTGAACAAGGAAAAGCTTCAAACTGCACAGACCTTTTCTCCTATATATAGAAGCCTGCTTCCATCACAAAAACGGTCACATTCCAAAGCAAAAATCTAGCCAAAGCTCTACCTAAATTTCCCAAGAATCCTACACAAAATCCCTAGCCAAAACCACCTCCACCACACCAAAGTTTCCTGCCGAAACCTTGTTTTCCTTGCTGCCGATACCTTTACTGCCGAGCAGCAGCCATCCGAACACCATCATCCACGGATCCATACACGACGAAGTCTTCAAGGTTTCTAATGTGTGATCCAATCCCTACTCTTGGCTTTGTAAATTTTTGTGTAGTTATGTTAAACTTTGTCTATAAAGTTAGCATGAATTCTTGGTTTCAATTTTTATGTCTATGTATGAATTGGATTGAAGTTTGGTTTTATGATTTGCATGTTAATTTGTTTTCTTTATCTTCAAGTAAGGTTTTAGATATAAGAATATGGATTGCATGCTAAAGAGTAAGGAAAATATGTAGTGAACTAGTAATTAGGATAATCGGCAATAACATGTGTTGAATTGATTTTAGGGTTTTCTTGACTTGTTCTTTGAATTCGTGTGCTTAAAGATTAGTAGCCTATGTAAATGCAATGCGTAGATTATTAATCTCATTAGCCGAAAAATTAACATGGATTAGGTAATCAACGAGTTACTTAGTTTGTATTGTTTTTCACAAGGGTTAGAGTAATTTAAATGAACATGCTTGTTGAAGAGATGATTGACAACCTTACTCTATTGACTTGTTTCCAACTAAAGAAAAAGATTCTGTGCTTAATTACTTGTCATGTTTGTTTACGTCGGTTAGAATATTCAAAGATGACTAGTATAATTTTAAGGTTAGGCGGTTAGTCACTTAAAATACTTGAGGAGTCTTAATCAATTAGTAGCCGGTTAGGAGCTAATTGGGTTGGAGTTAAGTTGAGTCTAGAACGCTTTAACACTTTGCCGAGAGTCTTACTTGCTTGTTTGTTATGTGTTTCGATTGCTTTTGTGTTAGTGCTTTGTGGAAGAATGTCGACCAACCTTGTAAATAGTAGCTTTAGGATTTAATTTCATGCCTTAAATTCATGTCTAGGAATTTAGAGGCAGCTTTGCTGCCGATCCTATCTCAATCCCCCTTGATTTCATGTGAATATGTATATATGTATATAAGTGTGACAATTGTGTGCATATATGTTTGTGAATATTTTTGTTAACATTCTCATGTTTCAGGTACCCTTAATCCCCGGCTAGAACGATCCCTACTTATTCTATACTACTAACGATTGTAGGGTTATTATTGCTTGATGCTCGCTTAGGCGACTCGTCAATTTTTGGCGCCGTTGCCGGGGATTATAAAATCTTGTTTTATGTGAATGTTAAAGTGTGTTAAAATTTGTGATGTAAAGTTTGTTAGCAATCTGTGTCTCTAACTTTAACGTATACTTATATATCCTAACTCTCTAACATGACTTTCCAACTCTTGTATTTTTTTCTTCTAACCTTGAAAAATTTGTTGAAATCGTAGCTTGTATGAAATTGTATATTCTTGAATTTTAGTTTGTTGTTTTTGTTCGATTTTATGTGTCTTGTGCGTGTGCAGATTGAATTGAAAAGAACAGTGCAGGAAATACCAACTTCTGCCCAAAACAGAATTCGGGCAGTGCAGTCCGTCGACTTTGGATGGCTGCCGTTTGCTTCTCACAAAACTTGGGAAAGTGAGCCATATGCCTTTGGAAAGGTCTCTAAGTCTACTTTCTGTAGGATTTTACAGAAGTGGATTTGGAGCATCGAGTCATTCCCAGTTTCAATTTTAGTGCACGAAGGTCAATCTGGCGAAACAGAGAACTGGGCAGATCATTCGGTCCGATACAAGGCCAAAGAAAGAGTACCTCTGCTGGTCCGATTGGGACAAACTTTATACCATTGAAAAGCTCTTTGTGTGCATTACAACTTTGATTTAGAACACGTTTGCATTAGGACAATGGAGCACACCCATAATCAGGCCTCAAGAGAAGCAGACACATCTGCCGAAGACCCTGCCCCTGCCTCTGTCCTGCAGCCAACCCTGCATGCCGAGGCCAGCATACACCTAAACCATCCTGCCAAGCACATTGCCCCTTCTCATGCCATAGCCAAGTTGCAGCCTCACGCTGCCAAATACCCTGCGCGCAAGCTGCTGCCCCTGCCCCTGCCCCTGCCGAAATCTGCTGCACCCAAGTTACTGAGGACACACCATTGAAGGCGAAGCAGTTTTCGGTGCCTTGTGTTATCAATTTCGTGTAAACCTTGGTCCGGCCGGTCAAGGAAGACACACCATTAAAGGCGAACCAACTCAAGAAGAATCCATGGGACATGGTCAAATTGGAGAGAAAAAGTGAGGAAACTCAAACACCAAACTGTACCCCAAACAGAGTTCCGGCAGTGCAGCTCTTCTACTTTGGATGGCTGTCATTTTTAGCTCACAATACCTGAGAAGGCGTGTGATATATGCAAAGAAATATCTGTGAGTCTACTTTCTATAGGATTTTACAGAAGTGGATTCGGAGTAGTATGCTGTTCCCTGCTTCGGTTTGATTGCAGCAAGGTCAGTCCAGCAAAGCAGGAAGCTGTGCAGACAGGTCCGATAAAAGGCAAAATATGGAGTACTTTTGTTGATCGGATTGAGGCAAACTTTACATCTCTGGAAAGCTCTATGTGTCTGCTACAAAATTGCTTTATAACAGTTTTGCATTCGGATATTGGAATGCACCCAAAATCAGGCCTCAAGAGAAGCAGCACACTGTCAAGAGGACAAAGCTGCCAAGCAGCCTAACTACCGAGAGAAAGGGGCTGCTGCCCCAACTGCGGAGCTGCACATGGCATGATGAATACACAACACACATGGTGAAAAGTCTAAGCAATGGACTATAAACACAAAGCGCTACTTGGGAGGCAACCCAATTCGATCAAAGAAAAGTGAAGGAGCCATCACCGAGAGTTTGCAATTTCCTAACCCTTCTCTTTTCCTTTGATTTGTGATGATATGTTGGAATGTGTTAGACAATTGCATGCTTAGGAAATTCGTTGATATTGATTTGTGCTTACATTGAGGACAATGTAATTTTCTAAGTGTGGGGTGGGATAACGTATTCCGTTTATGTTTTCGTGTGCTTAGTTTAGAAAAGAAAATTTCAGAAAATTGTTCCACAAAAATAGAGTGTTTAAATTTGTTTGTTTCGAGTCTTAGGATGCCCCTAATATGTCAATGATGTTTTTCTCCACTTTGCATACATAGATGATGGTTGTGCATACTTATAAAATTGTAAGTTTCATGGATTTTGTGCATTGGTAGGAGCATGTAGGACTTGTTGATTAACGAAGCATGCATGTTTTAGCTAGTTTATTTCCATAATAACCTATGTGAGCTTTTGTGCCAAATTGCTTTCTTCTTGAGCGATAAAAAGATAAAATTCGATAGATTCTTAAGAAGCATGAAACCTCATAATTCTTTGCATATTCGATGACTATGTGCCATAGCTTTTTAATGAACTCTAGTATGCTAGAACTTACTCTTGTTGATTTTCGAAACGTTTATATCATAAAATACTTTGATTTTGAATATGATTGAATAAAGATCATTTAGGTTTACCACCATTGCCAAATAAAGAATGAGCCCTATTGGAGCCCGTCGTGGGACACCTTAGTAAACCCCCTTTGAGCCTACGATTAGCCTTTTCTTTCGTCACCCTTAAACACTTTCCATGAACTTAGTATAGTGATGTCTTGACCATTGTGTGTCGGCAAAGCTTGATTTTTGAAGGAGTTTTTGCGTGAAGTGATGAAGAAGAACAAGTGTGGGGTAGACTTAGCTAGAAAAATATATGAAAAATTGTATGTGCCGTGCCTAGCAAATGAAAAACAGAAAAAAAAAATTGAATTCGGACAGAAAAAGAAAAATCAAGTCCGAGGAAAAAATAAAGTGTAGGCACGGCTTGTTTTGATAAAATTGCTAAGTCTAGTCTTGTAAAGTATTGTGAATTTGGAGTATGTATACATGTGAAGGTCTACTATTGTTTAAATTTCGACCTTTGTTCATATTCACTATGTTGTGGGGAAGAAAAGAATGAAGTATGGGTCCAACAAGATGAAATTTGACCCTCGGCGAGAAGACATAAGGAGATTCGAGCTTTGCTAAAGCGCACGGTGACGTTTTGAGCCTCCTTATCCAAATATCGAATACCTCTTAGCCTAGCCCCATTACAACCCTTTTTGATTGATCTTTTTCATGATTCTTAAGATGGTTAAAATTGATTGTGGAGATTATCTCAAGAGTAAGCATATGGTTTTGGTTCATTGGTGCATATAGTTATCATATGAGGTTTTTCCATTAAATTTCACAAAGTGCTTTCGTTTCATGACATATGCAAGTTACTCTTTGTAATTCATTATCTTTCACTTGCATATACTAATGAGTGAATAACCATGCTTCGAGAGAAAAGAAGAGAGTATGCCTAGTGAGGCGATTTGGATTAGCTTTAACATGCTTACATGCTTACCTTTTTGCTCCTATATGTTTATATTGATGTCACATATTTATGAAACTTGGAATTTTCGTGCTTAGCATTCTCATGCATTTAACTTGAAAGCTATGTGTACATACGAGCCTGAGACAAATTGTTAGGGGCAATAGTTGTTTAGAGTCTAGTTTAATTTAGTTTGCTAAGGGACTAGCAAAGGATAAGTGTGGGGTAGTTGATAGGAGCACAATGTGCGACGATATTATATGCATATGCCCTCGTTTATGCTTTGTTTAACCCTTATTTGTCTAAGATTGAGTCATAATATAGTTTAGTGTTAATTTGATAGAGTTTTGGTGAAAAATGGTTAAGAATCCGAAAAATGACTAAGTTTGAGAAATCTGGAAAATATTGCAAAATATGTCTTTTTCGTGATTTTGAGATGAATGAACTGTGATCTATCCTTGTCCAAATTCTATGAAATTTGGCGTGCTTAATATTCATATGCTGAGGAATGTTGTGTTAAAATTTCAGATCAATCGGAGTTCGGGAAGTCACCCAAAAGTTGGCTGCAAAACGGCAGTCCGAGCATTCCAATCCAGGGACTTCCAGGATTTTCCTGGGACTGTGTCCCAACTTCGAAAACTCATTCCCGACAATTCACAAGGATTTTGATCAAACTGTTTTATGGGGAGATGGCAATTTGTGTCTAGTTTATCTAAGATTTGAAATCGAATCAATCAGAGCATCGAAGAAAAAGTTATACTCGACTGAAGACACAAAGGTATCATCCGCCAGGTCTCATTCGCCAAGCCCTTGCTCGCTCGACAACGATCTTGCTCGCCAGAAGCTCATCCGCCAAATTGCATCCGCCAAGCTTCATCCGCCAGTAGATTCAGCAGAACTGGTCAGCTCACCAGCTAGTACATGTCCGCTCGCCAACCATCCGCACATGCCTGCATGCATGTTCGCGCTATCGCCAGAAGCCTAGCCTCGCCACCCAGATTAGCCTCGCCAGTACCCGATACTAGCAAAGTCTGTACTCGCGAGCAGAGAGGAATTTCCTGTATTGTCATCAAGCGGCTGCGAGCGTGCCAAATCATTCCAAAGAGCTATGAAACGGCCAAGAAGAAATTATAAGTTGACCAAGCAAGGTTTCTTTGATCGATACGGAAAGAAAAGCCTATGCCAACTTGGATTGGGAAACCTTATTTACTGAAGATTTCTTTGCCGATTTGAACAAGGAAAAGCTTCAAACTGCACAGACCTTTTCTCCTATATATAGAAGCCTGCTTCCATCATAAAAACGGTCACATTCCAAAGCAAAAATCTAGCCAAAGCTCTACCTAAATTTCCCAAGAATCCTACACAAAATCCCTAGCCAAAACCACCTCCACCACACCAAAGTTTCCTGCCGAAACCTTGTTTTCCTTGCTGCCGATACCTTTACTGCCGAGCAGCAGCCATCCGAACACCATCATCCACGGATCCATACACGACGAAGTCTTCAAGGTTTCTAATGTGTGATCCAATCCCTACTCTTGGCTTTGTAAATTTTTGTGTAGTTATGTTAAACTTTGTCTATAAAGTTAGCATGAATTCTTGGTTTCAATTTTTATGTCTATGTATGAATTGGATTGAAGTTTGGTTTTATGATTTGCATGTTAATTTGTTTTCTTTATCTTCAAGTAAGGTTTTAGATGTAAGAATATGGATTGCATGCTAAAGAGTAAGGAAAATATGTAGTGAACTAGTAATTAGGATAATCGGCAATAACATGTGTTGAATTGATTTTAGGGTTTTCTTGACTTGTTCTTTGAATTCGTGTGCTTAAAGATTAGTAGCCTATGTAAATGCAATGCGTAGATTATTAATCTCATTAGCCGAAAAATTAACATGGATTAGGTAATCAACGAGTTACTTAGTTTGTATTGTTTTTCACAAGGGTTAGAGTAATTTAAATGAACATGCTTGTTGAAGAGATGATTGACAACCTTACTCTATTGACTTGTTTCCAACTAAAGAAAAAGATTCTGTGCTTAATTACTTGTCATGTTTGTTTACGTCGGTTAGAATATTCAAAGATGACTAGTATAATTTTAAGGTTAGGCGGTTAGTCACTTAAAATACTTGAGGAGTCTTAATCAATTAGTAGCCGGTTAGGAGCTAATTGGGTTGGAGTTAAGTTGAGTCTAGAACGCTTTAACACTTTGCCGAGAGTCTTACTTGCTTGTTTGTTATGTGTTTCGATTGCTTTTGTGTTAGTGCTTTGTGGAAGAATGTCGACCAACCTTGTAAATAGTAGCTTTAGGATTTAATTTCATGCCTTAAATTCATGTCTAGGAATTTAGAGGCAGCTTTGCTGCCGATCCTATCTCAATCCCCCTTGATTTCATGTGAATATGTATATATGTATATAAGTGTGACAATTGTGTGCATATATGTTTGTGAATATTTTTGTTAACATTCTCATGTTTCAGGTACCCTTAATCCCCGGCTAGAACGATCCCTACTTATTCTATACTACTAACGATTGTAGGGTTATTATTGCTTGATGCTCGCTTAGGCGACTCGTCAGTCTCGATATGGCAGAACGCCCGGTCGAGGTCCAGACTGCAAGTTCATCCGGGACTCGTCTCAATATGGCAGAACGCCCGGTCGAGGTCCCGTGAACTCCGCCTCGCACCAATATGGCAGGACGCCCGGTCGAGGTCCAGACTGCAAGTTCATCCGGGACTCGTCTCGATATGGCAGAACGCCCGGTCGAGGTCCTGTCAACTCCGCCTCATACCAAGCACAACCCAACGCCCGGTCACGCCCAATCTTCAATCCGGACTTGGGTGACTGGGCACCGTTGGGTTGGTAACCCTGCGGGTCTGCGGGACAAGAGCAAGACAGACTTTAAGTCCCCATTCAAGATTGCACTTGACCGGGAACTTGAGGGACTTGTTGACAGTAGCCGCAGAGGGGCTACAGCAGGCCCACAGACCCGCAGCAGGTGCACCAGGGCCCGGCCCGAGGTCCAGGACCGAACCACCAGCACCTGGCCTCGGGGTCCAGCAGTCTATTCGGCTGCCAGGGACCCTGGGACCGGGGGCGCCTGCCTGCCAAAGAGGTCACCAGAACTGCCCTTTGAAAGGAACCAGTCCCACATCGAAGGGTGAGGCCAGCCCTCACCCCCAGCCACCTATATAAGAGCCCCAACTACCCTCATTAATAGGTAACTTATCTCTCTCACCGCTTACATACGTGCTCAAGTTATATATTCCAACGAAACTGACTTAGGCATCGGAGAGGAGAAGACCGGCCCGCCCGGTATTCCCCTTAGTAAGCAGGTTTGCAGGAGATCAAGTTGGATTCATCTGTATCTACCAGGCCCCAGGGTTTGTGCAGAAACAATGTTGATCTTCCTCCTACCTCGAATGGTCCATTTTAAGGGAGACCACTCTCCTCATGCCATCTTTTACCAAATCACTATTTGGAGCAGGAAGCAGTAAACCTCGGAAGCCTATTTTGATCAATAGCAGGGACGGAGCCAGGATTTCAAAATTATCTGGGCTAAAATTTTCTCTGATAATTTTTTTTTTAAATATATGAAAAATAATACTTACACAATCCAAATCATATAATGAAATTAAGCATACTCTATTACTACATGTACAAAACAATGATCCGACTACCTAATCTAAAGTTCTACTCTACAAGTTTTGTAGAAAATTTATCCATAATTGACTCATTGTCAACACTATCAGCAAATTTTCTTTCAATATGAATCAACATGCAATCATCAAGAAACTCTGCCTCTATCTTGTTTCAGAGTCGATTCTTAATAATTCTCATAGCTGAAAATGCTCGTTATGTCGATGTTGTAGAGACAGGTAGAGTTAGTACCTAACAAAGCAATCTATGAATCAAATGGTAGCCTTTTGCTAATCTTGTTTCAACCAATTTCACACACAAAGACTAGGAATATTCTGAAGCTCAGGACGACTATGAATATCTTCAGCATAAAATGTCAATTGTAAATCTAAAGCGCGCAACTCAACAGAAGTAAAATCTTGAGGATAGATCTTTTCAGCAAGATTGCAAATAGCATCCTTCTTGAAAGACTTAAAATCATCACGAGGATCTAAAGCTGCACTAAGAGTGAGAAGTTCCTTTGATTGCTCTGGAAATCTATCATCTAACTCCCTCAATTGTTTGTCTATAACAGCATTAAAAACATCAAAATGATAGTGGTCCATATTTGTATAGATTATATATTTGACTTTCTTTCAAAAATTTTGTATGGGCTACTGCTGCATATTTACTTATTATATGCTATATATATACCTACTCTATTTGTACTGGAAAAAAATCTCTGGGCTAGCTACAACCCAAAGAGCTCACCACTATCATCCGTTCCTGATCAACAGGACGCTGATATCACAGTCTGTCGACAACAACCTTGCTCTAGTTTCGTTGGGTGAGTCTACTGGTAATTAATACTGAAAATAGTGAAGAAACATATACTGAGGATACTACGATCAAACGTGTCCGTGCTTTCACTCCTTCCCCAAAGAAACTTCAACATTCGCTTCATGATTTCAAAACATGTACACAATCTAATGCACCTACAAAAAAGGTAAAAATTCCAATATTTTCTACACAATTTACTGCTAAATCACTAGGCTTGGTCGGGACACAATACGGGACTCTAATCAGAAAGGAGACTACTCCGGAACTGAGTGCTACTATTCCAATCAATAAGAAGAGAAAACTAGAACACTTGCAAGGTTCCAGAAACAAGAACCGTTCTTAGTCAAAGAAAGTCCCTGCTGCATATGTGTTGACTTATCTCAATGGTGGCACACCTCCTACCCCTAGCTCTAAGGGCAAGAAAAAAATTTAATGCTTTCCTTTAAATTCGCATCTCCATACCCTTTGTTTTGGATATGGAGTTTTACTTGCTTTAGTTATTTATGTTTTGTTGAACCTTATACCTATTATCCATGTTTTGGTCATAGAGTTATGTTTTCTTCTTTCCTTTCCAATGTGCGGTAGTTTCAAATATAGGTGGTCTAGCCTATGTATCATGTTGGTGTCTTGTGTACCATGAAGCTTTGTCCTATCATGAAAATAAGTGATAGCAGGTGAATATGTAATTATCTTGGCATGCGTGGTAAAATGAAATTTCTCCCTTCAAAATAAAAATAAAAATAAATTATATGCTAATAAGGACATTTTGTTTATTTATAGACATCTTGATCTCCAATTTAGAGATTATTTAAGATGCATGCCATGAGCCTCAAACCATTAGATTTACAAGGCACACTACTAGAAAAAAGACTTTTCCCGACGAAAAAAAAAAAAAACGGCCGACGACCTAAAATTTTCGTCGGCTATTTCCAAGAATGGCCAACGATTTTTATTTTCGTCGGTAAAAAAAAACAATCGTCGGCTATTCCCATAGAAAGGCCGACGATTTTTTTTTCGTTGGTAAACAAGAAAAATCGTCGGCTATTCCCATAGAATAGTCGACGATTTGGATTTTCGTCGGCCTTTCTCTGAAACTTTAGCCGACGAAAACTTTTGAAAGTTTGGCCGACGAAATTGGCATTTTCGTCGGGTATAAGTATATATATTTTCAGATTTAGACAGCAGCTGCTCATTTAAAAAAAAGAAGGAAAAAAAACGGGAGAAAGAGTGAAAAATATGTGGGTATTGTTGAAATCCGTCCTCTCTTACATTGTGGAGCTATATATAGGTACGTATATGTGTATTGTTGACAGTAGCCACAAAGGGGCTACAGCAAGCCCACAGACCCGCAGCTAGTGCACCAGGGGCCTACCCGAGGCCCGGGACCGGATCACCAGCACCCGGCCTCGGGGTCCAGCAGTCTATCCTGCTACCAGGGGCCCGGGGACCTGGGGCGCCTGCCTGCCAAAGAGGTCACCAGAGCTGCCCTTTAGTGTGCAAACAGAAGGGAACCAGTCCCACATCGAAGGGTGAGGCCAGACCTCACGACCAGCAGCCTATATAAGGGCCTCAACTACCCTCATTAATAGGTAACTGATCTCTCCTACCGCTTATATACGTGCTCAAGTTATATCTATTCCAACTATACTACCTTAGGCATCGGAGAGGAGAAGACCG
The DNA here is from genome assembly GCA_963682095.1 of Potentilla sterilis. Taxonomy (NCBI): domain Eukaryota; kingdom Viridiplantae; phylum Streptophyta; class Magnoliopsida; order Rosales; family Rosaceae; genus Potentilla; species Potentilla sterilis. The sequence goes on from OY821766.1 coordinate 24,772,579, forward strand.
GCCCGCCCGGTATTCCCCTTAGTAAGTAGGTTTGCAGGAGATCACCTTGGATTCATCTGTCTCTACCAGGCCCCCGGTTTGTGCAGAAACAATTGGCGCCGTCTGTGGGAAGTTTGGACAAGAAACCACGTAAGCACTATCAATGGAAGAGAATTCGGAAGCAAGCCAGGAAAGAAATGTCATCGAGGAGCAGCGTGTTGCACCAGTGCAAACGCTTATCTCCACCCCGGTCGTTGTGCGGGAGCAGCGCGGTGACCAGGGCGATCAAGAAGGCGGGAGCTGTGGGAGGCCGACCGGCACGCCGGGGCCACACCACGATAGCTCGCGCAGGGAAAGGCCCGGCGGAAGACGACCAGCCAACACACGGGGCTTTTCTCTGACGTTCTCAGATGATCCGAGCGACCGAGAGGAGAGCCCGCACTGTAACAGTGACCAAGACGCCACGTACAGCCCCGGGCGAAGCGATATGGCTGGGGAGATACGGGCGATGGCAGCAGAAGTTGGTCGCCTACGCGAGGAAGGCGACCGGGATAGAGCCAAGTCCAACGCCCAGTATGAAGAAATGGAGGCAGTGAACGCTGCCCTGGTAGCCGCCCTGGAGAGAGGACAGCAGCGCAACGAAGCTATGACCAGGGCACAAGCACCCCCGCCAAGCCAGTCTCAAAGGTTTGAGACGGGGCAGTCATCAGGCAGGAGGCTCAGTGATCCCGAGCGAGCGGAGTCACCGGCCGGCACGGCCCAGCCAAAGAGCACGCTGACGCCCCACCAACCACACACTTCGTTCGAGGATGAAGTTGTGACCCCTACTGCACGGGCATTGCAGATACTCATCGACATTGTGTCTGATTTGAAGGCCCAAATGGAGGCCAACGAGAGAAGGGCAGCACGGCCGATGGAAGGCGCGCGGTTCAACGAGCGCATGGGCCCTTTCTCACACCGGGTTTTGGAATCGAGGAGATCTGGTAGCCAGAAATCCCTCAAGCTCACCTACTCAGGGTCCGGCTGCCCGTACCAGCACCTGGACAGTTTTCGGTCCCAGACGTGCGCCAAGGGCTACTCTGATGCAGTATGCTGCAATATTTTCTAGGAAACCCTGTCTGGAGAAGCGCTCAGCTGGTTCTATGAGCTTCCGGCGAACTCAATCAAGGCATTCGAACAGTTGGCCGACCGGTTTGTAGGCCGCTTCATCCTCCGGGTCGAGGGAGCCCGGACATCGACCATCCTCTTCAACTGCATGCAAGCGCCCGGAGAGGAGCTGAGGACGTTTGTTAACCGCTGGCAGACGGCGACGGCCGGGGTTCGGAACCTTGACAAGGGTATCGCTTAGATGGCGTTCAAGCAAGGGCTCCGGCCAGGAAAATTTTCCTACGCCGTACGGGTGGAACTCTCGCAGGGGTATGACGAATTAATGGCAATGGCCATCCGGCATGCTCAGGCCGATCACGAGACGTACGGGCAGCATCTGCTGAAGAGGAAGCGGGATGAGCAGTAGGAAGACCACCCCCGGGAGGAGCACCCCCCACCCGCCCAAGAGGACAAGGCCTGCCAGCGGACCGAGAACCGAGCCGGCCCAACAGAAATTGGGGGCAACGGCAGTAGAGGCCCTATCATGATAGACCCCAGGGCGAGCACAAGCCGGTGCAGTACCGGCAAAAACGCCCCCTGGCGATCATGCCAGCAGAACCGGCCGGTCAAGAGGTCTTCACCGCCTCTCACCTCTTCATACGAGGACATTCTGCACGAGAACGGGAGCATCATCCCCCCACCGCCCAGGAGAAAGTACCTGAAGGGGAAACTTACCACGGCGCAAACGGGCAAGTACTGCTCCTCTCATGATGAAGCTACTCATTGAACGAGCAAGTGCTTCGCTCTCAAGATAGCGGTGGAGGGTTTGATTAATAACGGCCAGCTCCAACGGTATATAGGGGAAAGGAGAGCAGATCCCGACCGAGAGCAAGGCCAGGGCTGGTAGGCTCGCCAAGCCTCCAAGCGGTTAGTTTGGCATATCACCGGTTCAACCGCTGTAACATTACAAGATATATATGCAAACTACTTTCGAGAAAAATTCCACCGGTTCCACCAATTCAAGTATATTTATAGTCAAGGAATAATATAAGCAGAAACCGTCCCAACGGGTTTACAAAAAAGAGCAAGGCCAAAATCCTAAGGAGCCACCCCTCCCCCCTCACCGGGCAATCCACCAGCTTCTCCAGATGAAGCAGCCGCGCCTTCAGCAATCTGAGGTCCACCCTCCCCTTCCGGTTGCTCCTCCGCCGACTGCTCATGGATATCCGATTGCTCATGGATATCCTCATCAGCGGCCTGCAACATCCGGGAAGTGTCGAGGTACCCCTTCTGCTCCCACTCCGTGTACGCGTCCGCGATGCCCGATTCCCTGGCCTTCTCCAGGAACCTAAGGAACTGATCGCTCTCATGGTATTTGAGAACAACCCGCTCGTAGAGTTCCGGGTCCTCTTCTCCGGCCGCAGCGGCAGAGGCGGTGCGCACAGCGGCAGCTCCCACCTGGAGCTCATCCACCTTAGCCTCCAGTTCGGCCTTCTCCTCCTCTGCCAGCTCCTTCTCCTTCTCCAGTCTGCGGACCTGCTCCTCCAGCTTGGCCACCTGCTTCTTGGCCCTCTCCTCCGATCTGGCCTTTTCCCGCTCCAGCCGGGACTTCTCCGCTTCCAGCCGCTCTCGGGCCTCTGTCAGAGCAGTCACCTGCCTCTTCAGCTCCGGCAGCTCCTCGCTCGGATCCGGTTGGTACAGATTGTACAGCAACTGCATAACAACAGAAAGACAGTTAAGCAAGCAGCAAAGGTAATCAGTTACGAGAGGTGTAATGGCACCAGGCAATTCTTACCCGGAGGACCGCTTCCTTGCACTTTTGGCGGTTCCCGCCCACCAAGGCTCTGGTGACCCCAGGCCACCAAGGCCAGCCAAGTCCGCCGCCAGCTGCCGGACGAACGCACTGTCCGGGCTTCCCCTCGGTGCCTCCGCAGGCGCGGGGCTACTCTGCCGGGCAGCGGCAGCTTTTCCCCAGCGGAGCTCGATGCACCGCTGGTTACCTTGAGCCGCTTGGCCAGGCTCTCACCGGACGACCCGCCGGTCAGCATCATCAGCGTGGAGTGAGGAACGTCCATGATCCTCCGCCTCTTCTCCCCTTGCCCGTCCGGCGAAGGAGATTGTGCGCCTACCCGGGTGACGAGCGGGACTGACCCCGAGCGGTACGGGATCCGGCTCACTCCACCGGGAATCTTCAGTGGCCCCCCGGTAGTCTTGCCCTTACCGGGTCCCGCCTTGGGCGCAACAGGATGGCTCTTCACGCGCCTCAGGATGTAGGCGTCGTCATCAACATCCATGGCCCTCGGTTTGGGATGAACCGTGAGCCGGCCGGACTCCTCATCCACCGAGGTCCGCGACACGGCCTCGCCTTTCTCCTTCAGCCTCGCGAGAAGGTCTTCACCGTCCATGGATAGAGTGGTATCGGGTTTGATGACCGCCCGAGAAGATGCACCTGCAGGACAAGCAAAAAGTTAGTATTTAAAACAGTTAGCAAAAGTATCACCGCTAAGACTTGCTACGCACCGGGATCCCGCCCGAGGCAGCAATACTCCAACACTTCCCGCCGGATGAAGTTGTAAGAGCTCCGTTCGAGATCGTCCCAACATCCGAGTATAGTCGTGATCCTCTCCTGCTCCAACTCCGATAGCTCGAACGACTGATCGCCAGGGGGCTGGAAAGCACCAGGAACCCGGTACATCTTCCTCCTCTTCTGCCACTTCCCGCTTGCCATCACCACCTTCTTCCTCCAGCTATTATCCACCCAAGAAGGCACATTGGTGATAATAGGCTGAAAGCACCGGGCGTTGAAGGACAGACAACCCCGGGACCCTCGTTTCTTCGAGTATGATAACCGGTACAAGGCCCGGAATTCATTTACCGTTGGCATACTAATCCCGGACAACTCATACAGGCAGCCGAGGCTCAGCAGTCACCTCCACTGGAGCCCGGGAAGCTGCGCGGGAGACACTTGCAGTGCACTGAGCATGTACTGCACGAAGTCTGGCAGCGGGAGCGAAAAACCGTGGTGAAACTGGTCTAGATACACGGCAACCCACCCCGCCTCCGGGTTACAGGCTGACTCTCCGGGATTCAATGGCCGCAGCGCCACCTCATCCGGGATACTCCACGTTTCCCGGAACGCAGCAATCTCTCCGGGGTTCATGCTACCCTCCGGTTCATCACACACCACGGCACCTTTCCCCCTCCCGATGGTGTAGCTCACGGGCGCAGTGCCAGCAAGGCGCACCCGGTGCGGGATTTCCTCAGATAATGAGGACCCGGAAGACGAAGTTCCGCTCCGGGAGCGGTAAGCGGCTTCAGACTCTGGGGATTCCGAACTGAGCCAGTCCTCCAGTCTCTCCTCATCATCCACGATAGGACGCCTGGCGGCCAATTCGGAAGCCCCATCAGAACTTGAAGAGGACATTTTTAACCTAAGGGGAAGAAAAACAAAACCCTAGCGCTGGTCAGCAACAGGCTAGATCAGCGCCCTCTGCGGCCCCTCCCCAAGTTTGCCGCAGACGCTCCTCTTAAAACAACAGTCAGCGACAGAGACCCCCTCCCCCCGCCGCAAAAACACCAAGAAAAAAGCAAAAGAAGAACACCAGGCAAAGAAAGCAAGAACTTACCGATTAGTATGCTCAACCGAGGAAAGTCCGCCCTGCAAAAGCAGCGAGCAATGGTAGGAAAAGAGTAAAGAGCAATTGAGGCAACGGATGTCGCGGGGCACCTCCACAGAGCTTTCGCCGGATTTCTCTCTTTCTCTTATTCTCTCTGAGCAAGGTGCAAAACAGAATGAAGAAGGCAGAGGAGGCCTTTTTATAGAGGGGTCCGGTGCCCTAGGCGTTTGTAATCCCCCCAAAACACGCAATCAGAGCAACTCAAACGCCCACGAATCTAGACCCTCCATCTCAGACCACTCCCTACTGGCACGTGTCCCAGCATTGGTAAACTTCCCACGCCATCATAACTGATGGGACTGATGGACTTCCTCCTTAAATGCATGTCAGCCACTTGTCCCGCCTACTGGCGACAGGTAAGGGAGTTAGGAGCGGGAACCGAGGTGTCAGGCGCCTCCCCCCCCCACTTCCCCAGGCTCCACGGCTGCATGGCATCTTCACCAAGTCACCGGTTATGATCTTTCAACCGGCTCGAAGACCTCTCACCGGTTATGATCTTTCAACCGGCTCGAAGACCTCTCACCGGTTATGATCTTTCAACCTGCTCGAGAGCATTGTTCCGGGTATGAGCCATCCATCCGACACCATGGCAGTTCACCGGTTAGGTATCATTCAACCGGCTGCATGGCATCTTCACTGTAAGTCACCGGTTATGATCTTTCAACCGGCTCGAAGACCTCTCACCGGTTATGATCTTTCAACCGGCTCGAGAGCACTGTTCCGGGTATGAGCCATCCATCCGGCACCATGGCAGTTCACCGGTTAGGTATCATTCAACCGGCTGCATGGCATATTCACTGCAAGTCATCGGTTATGATCTTTCAACCGGCTCGAAGACCTCTCACCGGTTATGATCTTTCAACCGGCTCGAGAGCACTGTTCCGGGTATGAGCCATCCATCCGGCACCATGGCAATTCACCGGTTAGGTATCATTCAACCGGCTGCATGGCATCTCACTGGTTAGGTAACATTCAACCGGCTCAAGACCATCTCACCGGTTAGGTATCATTCAACCAGCTCGAGAGCATTTTTCTGGGTACGAGCTCCACCCAGCCCCATGGCATCTCACCGGTTAGGTATCAGACAACCGGCTCCATGGCATGACCCCGGTTATGAGAAAATTCGATCGGCATGGGCTTTATACACCCGGGTGAGTTTACATCTAACACATGTACTCTTGTCCAGCAGGATAAAAACCCTGCGTCGCACTGATCTGCGATCAATGTGGGGCTCCACGGCGAGACTTGTCACCTCAACGCCACCCCATTTCCTCAACGCTTATTCCAACACAAGCTGAGAAGAAGTAGCAAGTGTTGACCGGTGCTTCAACATACCGCAACACCGGGGCCGCCTCCCTGCAGCCTAGCAATATGGACTCGTTCCGATATGGCAGAACTCCCGGTCGAGGTACCATAATCTCCGACTCGTACCGATTTGGCAGAACGCCCGGTCGAGGTCTGGTACACAAGTTCACCTGGGGGACTCGTTCCGATATGGCAGAACGCCCGGTCGAGATCCCATACTCTCCGATTCGTACCGATTTGGCAGAACGCCCGGTCGAGGTCTGGTACACAAGTTCACCTGGGGGACTCGTTCCAATATGGCAGAACGCCCGGTCGAGATCCCATGCTCTCCGGCTCGCTCTGATATGGCAGAACGCGGGGTCCAGATTCCATGCACAAATCTATTTGCATGGCGGATTTCAACGCCCCATTATCATTCCATGCACAAATCTATTGCATGGCGGATTTCAACGCCCCATTATCATTCCATGCACACATCTATTGCATGGCGGATTTCAACGCCCCACTATCATCTCATGCACTCTCCGGGTTTCACCCCGCTCCATGCTCATGGCACCACAACACTTGAGCACAATACTATTTATATTACAAACGTACTCATAAATTGTTGCACTCCATCGGTAACAGGTACTCAAACGCCCGGTCACGCTCAATCTTCAACGTGGACTTGGGGGACTGGGCACCGTGGGGTTGGTAACCCTGCGGGTCTGCGGGACAAGAGCAAGACAGATCAAGTCCCCATTCAAGATTGCACTTGACCGGGAACTTGGGGGACTTGTTGACAGTAGCCACAAAGGGGCTACAGCAGGCCCACAGACCCGCAGCTAGTGCACCAGGGGCCGGCCCGAGGCCTGGGACCGAATCACCAACACCCCGCCTCGGGGTCCAGCAGTCTATCCTGCTACCAGGGGCCCGGGGACCGGGGGCGCCTGCCAGCCAAAGAGGTCACCAGAGCTGCCCTTTGGTGTGCAAACAGAAGGGAACCAGTCCCACATCGAAGGGTGAGGCCAGACCTCACGACCAGCAGCCTATATAAGGGCCTCAACTGCCCTCATTAATAGGTAACTAATCTCTCCTACCGCTTATATACGTGCTCAAGTTATATCTATTCCAACTATACTAACTTAGGCATCGGAGAGGAGAAGACCGGCCCGCCCGGTATTCCCCTTAGTAAGTGGTGTGAACCGAAGCTCGCACACAATAATAAACCCTACAAAAGATCGTTAGTAGTATAAGCAAGTAGGGATCGTTCTAGGCCGGGGATTAAGGGTACCTGAAATATGTAATTGTTAGACAAACATATATACATATATACATCTCAAACGTCACATATGGGGGGAGTAATAGTTCGGCAACTTTAGAAAACAGAAAATAAAATCCTAGAACTAATATTTACAAGTTTGATCATCATCTCTCACGCATCACATAACACAAAACACAATTTAACACAAAGATTCGCATGCAAGAAAGTAAGAAACAAGTATTTAGCATGTTCAAAACCTAACTTAGTTTCAACCTACAACCAGAACGTTTCCGATTTTTACCTAGTTGTGAGACTTTTTCTATTGTTTTAAGATCGAGCTTTCGCGAGGTGATCCTAAAGGTTATGCTACCTTATACAAGTAATAGCATTGAAGCACAAAAGTCTATAGCCGAAGACACGTAAACAAGTAAGGTCGTCAATCTTCTTATTTAACATGCAAGTCCTAAGGTTAACCACTCTAGGTGAGCACAACAAATCAAAGTGATCATACGTCTACTTAGTTCATTATAACTCAAGCAAATTAAACCTAATACCTAGATTATGTTCAAAGACAACACTAAGTACCGATTATAAGCCCTCACCTTAGGTCTAACCAAATTAAATCCTAAACATGCTTCTAATATCATTGTTCTAATTATCATACATACGAAATCCATGCATTAGAAATTGTAAAATTCATCACATAAATTCCAAATAAAATCGTAATTCATGTTCATCATACAATACCAAACGAAACAAAGTATTTTTATAACAACAATATGTGACTAAACCGAAAATAAAAACACAAGTCATAGGGATGGATCACACTTTAGAAACCTTGGAGAGCTTCGTCTTGGTGTGGTGGAAGAGGATCGGCAGTGGCTGTTGTAAGGGATTGGGATCGGTGGTGATTGGTGGTGTATGGTGGTGAATCGGTGACTTGGTGTTTCTAGGGTTTCGGCTTAGAACTTTGAGTAGGAAATTTGGTAGAGTTTTGGCTAGTGCTTTGCAAGAGATGAGATGATCTTTTTTCTGTGTATGGGATGGCTATATATAGAGAAAAAGGGAGAGAGGCTGCCGGCCACAAGAAGGGGAAACAAAGAATAGGTTTCCTTGTAGGTTTATGTTTCCTTGTTGAATAAAGATTTGCATTCTTGATTTTTCTTTTTCTGATTTTTCTTCAAGGCTTGGGCTGCACATCTTCATGGACTTCTTGTATGATCTTGGACTTCAATTGATAGGTCTTGATCCATTGAAAATGCCCCATAATGCCGGCAGCACACAGAGGCAGCAATCTGCCAGAATCGGCAGCTTCTCCTAGTGTGACTAGGAGAACTTGTTTCTTCATGCTTTTCTTCAATGCCATGGCCTAGTGTCTTCCTCTTCCCTTCATAAAGCTTGGACCATCTTCACATATGCATTTGTGCACCATTTGGTCCATTAAAAACAGAAAACACAAAAAGGGGGCAGTAGGTTCCTGGAATCGGCAGCTTTGACCTTGTTGCAGTAATTCCGGCATATCTCCCTCCGTGGAGCTCCGATTGATGTGATTCCAAGTCTCACGTAAACTAGACACATATGGCCATCTCCCCATAAAACAGTTCGATCAAACTCCTTGTGAGTCGACGGGAATGATTTTTCGAAGTTGGGACACAGTCCCAGGAAAATCCTGGAAGTCCCTGGATTGGAATGTTCGGACTGCCCTTTTGCAGCCAATATTTGGGTGACCTCCCGAACTCCGATTGATCTGAAATTTTAACACATCATTCCTCAGCATATGAATATTAAGCACGCCAAATTTCATAAAATTTGGACAAGGATAGATCATAGTTTCATTCATCTCAAAATCGCGAAAAAGACATATTTTACACTATTTTCCAGATTTCTCAAACTTAGTCATTTTTCGGATTCTTAACCATTTTTCACAAAACTCTACCAAAATTGACACTAACTACATTATGACTCAATCTTAGACAAATAAGGGTTAAACAAAGCATAAACGAGGGCATAAGCATATAATATCGTCGCACATTGTGCTCCTATCAACTACCCCACACTTATCCTTTGCTAGTCCCTTAGCAAACTAAATTAAACTACGACTCTAAACAAACTATTGCCCCTAACAACTTGTCTCAGGCTCGTATGTACACATAGCTTTCAAGTTAAATGCATGAGAATGCTAAGCACGAAAATTCCAAGCTTCATGAACATGTGACATCAATATGAACATGTAAGAGCAAAAAGGTAAGCATGTAAACATGTTAAGCTAATTCAAATCACCTCACTAGGCATACTCTCTTTTTTTCTCTCGAAGCATGGTTATTCACACATAAGTATATGCAAGCGAAAAATCATGAACTACAAAGAGTGACTTGCATATATCAAGGAAACGAAAGCACTTTGTGAATTTTTGATGGAAAAACCTCATATGACAACTATATGCACCAATGAACCAAAACCATAAGCTTACTCTTGAGATAATCTCCACAAATCAAGTTTAACCATCTTAAGAATCATGAAAAAGATCAATAAAAGGGTTGTAATGGGGCTAGGCTAAGAGGTATTCGATATTTGGATAAGGAGGCTCAAAACGTCACTAAGGCCTTTAGCAAAGCTCGATCTCCTTATGACTTCTCACCAAGGGCCGAATTTCATCTTTGTTGGACCCTTCCTTCATTCTTTACTTCCCCACAACATAGTGAATATGAACAAAGGTCAAAATACAACAATGGTAGACCTTCACATATATACAAAACTCCAAATTCACAACACTTTTCAAGACTAGACTTAGCAATTTTCTTTTGAAACCAAACCGTGCCTACCTTCTTTCGGACTCAAATTTTTCTTTCTTTTCTTTTCTTTTATTTTTCTGTCCGATTCAAACTTTTCTTTTCTTTTCTCATAGGCACGGCTCACATACAATATTCTTACACAATTTTTGCTAGCTAAGTCTACCCCACACTTGTTCTTCTTCATCACTTCATTCAAAAACTCCTTCAAAAATCAAGCTTTGCCGAAACACACAGTAAATGCATCACTATATTAAGCTTATGGAAAGTGTTTAAGGGTGATGAAAGAAAAAGCTAATTGTAGGCTCAAAGGGGTTTACTAAGGTGTCCCACGACGGGCTCCAATAGGCTCATGCTTTATTTGGCAATGGTGGTAAACCTAAATGATCTTTATTCAATCATATTCAAAATCAAGGTATTTTATGACATAAACGTTTCGAAAATCAACAAGAGTAAGTTCTAGCATTCTAGAGTTCGTTAAAAAGCTATGGCACATAGTCATCGAATATGCAAAGAATTATGAGGTTCCATGCTTCCTACGAATCTATCGAATTTTTATCTTTTTATCGCTCAAGAAGAAAGCAAATTGGCACTAAAGCTCACATAGGTTATAATCGAAATAAATTAGCTCAAACATGCATGCTTCAAAATCAACAAGTCCTACATGCTCCTACCAATGCACATAATCCATGAAACTCACAATTTTTAAAAGTATGCACAACCATCATCTATGTATGCAAAGAGGAGAAAAACATCATTGACATATTAGGGGCATCCTAAGACTCGAAACAAACAAATTTAAACACTCTATTTTTGTATTACAATTTTCTGAATTTTCCTGTTCTAAACTAATCACACAAAAACATAAAACAAAAACGGAATACGTTATCCCACCCCACACTTAGAAAATTACATTGTCCTCAATGTAAGCACAAAACAATATCAATGAATTTCCTAAGCATGCAATCGACTAACATATTCCAACAAATCATCACAAATCAAAGGAAAAGAAAAGGGTTAAGAAATTGCAAACTCTCGGTGATGGCTCCTTCACTTTTCTTTGATCGACATGGGTTGCCTCCCAAGTAGCGCTTTGTGTTTATAGTCCATAGCCTAGACTTTTCACCGTGTTTTGCATGTGTTCATCGTGCTCCAAAGCAACTCAAATCGGCAAGAAGAAGTTCAATGAGAAGACTTTGGCATGTGGTATCCTGTTCGGTGCTGTTTGCCGTATCCGGTCTAGGTGGCGTATCGGGCCCTTCTGCCGGCGTATCCGGCGTATCCAGCTTGTGTCCGGCCTCTTGTGGCCTTGTGTCAACCCTGCCGGCAATGGCAGGTCCGGCAGGGGGTGGTGGTACGGCAGAAAACAGGGGCAGCAGCTCAGCAGACTTGTGCGTATCCGGCAGGGTGGTGTCGGGTACGGCTTGTGAAAGTGTGTCCGGTCTCATGGTGATGCTGCCGGCAATTGCAGGTCCGGCAGCCTCTAGGTGTGGTGGTGGTGGCACGGGATCATGAAAGGTTTGGGACGCAATGGCACAATCTTGGAATGAATCATAGTACGGCTTCAAGCGATGCCCATTAACCTTATACTCTTTGTTGGTGCTCGGGTTAAGAATCTCAATGGCTCCATGTGAAAATACTTTAGTGATTATGAAAGGTCCAATCCATCGAGAACGAAGCTTACCCGGAAAGAGTCGAAGTCGAGTATTGAATAGGAGAACTTTTTGACCAACCTCAAACTTTTTACCCCGGATCATCTTATCATGGTAAGCCTTTGTTTTCACCTTGTATATCCAAGCGGCGTCATAAGCTTCATTGCGAATTTCTTCAAGTTCATTGAGTTGAAGCTTCCTATGAAGACCGGCATCATCTATGCTCATGTTGAAAGCCTTAATTGCCCACCATGCCTTATGCTCTAACTCAACCGGCAAGTGACATGCTTTGCCATAAACTAACCGAAAAGGAGACATACCTATCGGTGTCTTGTACGCGGTCCTATAAGCCCACAAAGCATCGTTGAGACGATCACTCCAATCCTTCCTTGAAGGTCCAACCGATTTCTCCAATATGTTCTTGATCTCTCGATTACTCACCTCGGCCATACCACTTGTTTGGGGGTGATAAGGTGTAGACACCTTATGTGTGACTCCATACTTCCTCAATAAGGCTTCAATGGTGCGGTTACAAAAATGGGATCCTCCATCGCTAATCAAGACCCTTGGAATTCCAAAACGGGAAAATATGTTGGTCTTGAGAAACTCGGCTACCACTTTGGCATCATTGGTGCGTGTAGCCCTTGCTTCGATCCACTTTGACACATAATCAACCGCAAGCAATATGTAGAGAAAGCCCTTACTTGAAGGAAACGGTCCCATGAAATCAATACCCCATAAATCAAAAATTTCCACCTCCATGATAGGCGTGAGCGGCATTTGGTCTCTAGCTCCAATGTTCCCCATTCTTTGGCATCTATCACATGCTTTGCAAAACATGAATGCATCCTTGAAAATTGTAGGCCAAAAGAATCCACACGAAAGTACCTTCAAAGCCGTTTTCTTTGGTCCAAAATGACCTCCACACGCCTCACTATGACAAAAAGCAAGGATGGAGCGATGCTCATTTTCCGGCACACATCTTCGAATCACTTGATCACCACATTGCTTCCATAAGTACGGATCATCCCACAAGAAGTGTCGAGCTTGCTTCCTTACTCTCTTTTGTTGGTGGCTCGGCATCTCTTTGGGAAATCGGTTTGTGGCTAGAAAATTTGCAATGTCGGCATACCAAGGCTCATGTACTTCAAGTCGAAAAAGTTGCTCATCCGGAAAGGTATCACATAGGGGCAGCCGATCCTCCTTGTGCACAAGCCTACTCAAATGATCGGCTACGACATTCTCTACTCCTTTCTTGTCTTTGATCTCAATATCGAACTCTTGAAGCAAAAGAATCCATCGAATAAGCCTCGGCTTAGCATCCTTCTTTGTCATAAGATATCTCAAAGCGGCATGATCACTATAAACAATGACTTTGGAATTCAAAAGATATGATCGAAACTTTTCCAAAGCAAAAATTACCCCAAGAGTTCCTTCTCTGTTGTTGTGTAGTTGAGTTGTGCATCGTTGAGAGTCCTTGAAGCATAGTAAATGGCGCATGGCTTCTTATCAATTCGTTGTCCAAGTACCGCTCTAAGTGCATAATCACTAGCATCACACATCAACTCAAACGGCTCATCCCAATTAGGTGACACAAGTATGGGTGCCGTGCATAGTAACTCCTTCAATCGGCAAAATGCTTGCTCACATGCTTCCGACCATTCAAACGTCACCTCCTTTTGTAACAAGTTGCTCAATGGCTTGGCAATTGAAGAGAAGTCCTTGATGAATCGTCGATAAAACCCCGCATGGCCAAGAAAACATCTCACATCTTTCACACACCTAGGACTCGGCAATGCTTGAATTAGCTCCACCTTGGCTTTGTCAACCTCTAAGCCTCTTGCCGAAATTATGTGCCCTAGAACAATGCCTTGCGTGACCATGAAGTGACACTTCTCCCAATTAAGCACAAGATTTGTCTCTACACACCTCTCAAGTATCTTCTCCAAGTTCCCCAAACATGCATCGAAGGTGCCTCCATACACACTAAAATCATCCATAAACACTTCGATAATGTCTTCAATAAAATCCGAGAAGATAGCATACATACATCTTTGAAAAGTGCCGGGTGCGTTGCAAAGTCCGAATGGCATCCTCCGATAAGCAAACGTGCCAAATGGACAAGTAAAAGTGGTCTTCTCTTGATCGTCCGGGTGTATCATGATTTGGTTGTAGCCACTATATCCATCAAGAAAGCAATAGTAAGAATGACCGGCTAACCTCTCTAGCATTTGATCCATAAACGGCAAAGGCATGTGATCCTTCCTCGTTGTAGCGTTGAGCTTCCTATAATCGATGCACATCCGATGACCGGTTACAAGTCTTTGTGGCACAAGCTCATTCTTCTCATTCTTGACAACCGTTACACCACTCTTCTTTGGCACTACTTGCACGGGAGATATCCACTTACTATCCGAAATTGGGTAGATCACCCCACAATCGAGCAACTTGATAATTTCTTCTTTCACAACCTTCATCATGGGAGGGTGAAGTCGACGTTGAGCTTCTTTTGTCGGCTTAGCTCCTTCTTCTAACAAGATACGATGAACACAAGTAGTAGGGCTTATTCCCTTGATATCTGCTAAGGTCCAACCTATGGCGGTCTTGTACTTCTTAAGCACACAAATCAAATCCTCCTCTTGCTTCTTACTAAGCATTGAAGACACAATAACCGGTAGTGTATCTCCTTCTCCAAGATAAGCATATTTCAAATGACTAGGGAGCTCTTTTAGTTCTAACTTTGGGGCCTCTTCCACACTTGGTCGAAATTTTGTTGTGGCACTTGGAATTGACAAGAACGAGTTCTTCATGTAAGTAGGGGTGGCGTCTAGCTCGGCAGCCACTTTTCTAAGGCTCGGCAGCATTGTATATGGCTCGGCATCATTGGTTGCCGTTGCACATTCTTGCTCGGCATCACTTGGTTCGGCCTCTTCTTGTACTCGTTTTCCCATCTTGTCAAATCCGACCCCTTGCTCAATCGCTAATTGCTATGCGTCGAGCGAGGTCGACATAACTTGCTCGACCTCCTCCAAAACATCACTGGCACAACCCTCCTTCAAATCAACATTGGGAAATTTCATGGCGTCAAACACATTGAACTTTATCACCTCACCATCAAACTCCATAGTTAGGTTGCCCTTGGCCACGTCTATCTTTGTACGCGCGGTCCTCATGAATGGTCGCCCTAAAAGCAATTGAGTGTTGTTGACCGGCGAATCCTCCATCTCAACCACATAAAAATCGGCGGGGAATATCAATTGGTTGACTTGCACCAACACATCCTCTACATAGCCTTCCGGATATTTGCTTGAGCGATCCGCAAGTTGAATGATGACATTATCCTTCTTGAGAGGCCCTATACTCAACGTTTGATACACATTGAGTGGCATGACATTGATCGATGCTCCCAAATCCAACATAACATCCTCAAACCGTGTATTGCCTATGACACAAGGCACATTGAAGCTCCCCGGATCCTTCATCTTTGGTGGTAACTTCCTTTGAATAACGGCCGATACCGTCTCACTCATTGTCACCACACGAGTCTCCCTAGTATGCCTCCTCGCCGTACAAAGCTCCTTCAAAAACTTAGCATACTTTGGCACTTGCTTAATGCACTCCAACAAAGGGATGTTGACTTGCACTTTCCGGAAAATCTCCAATACCTCTTCATCGGATTTATCCTTCTTTGTTCTAGCAAATCGAGAAGGGAATGGGGCACTAGATGATGGTACCCCTCCTTTGACAATCTTGCCGGCCACACTTTCCTGCTCGGCACTCAATTCCCTCTCGGCAGCTCGGTCCTCCTTCTCGGCATGGAAGTTGTTGCCGGCAGCATTGTGCTCGGCTTCATGATTATGGCTGCCGGCAATGTCAGGTCCGGCAGCCTTCTTGTCATCTCCAATGCCTTTGAAAGTCACTCGCTTCTTCGTTGGACTTGTTGGAGGAAACAACTCTCTTCCACTTCGAGTTTGAATCACCTTGGCTTGCTCGTTCCTCGGATTTGGAATCGTGTTGCTTGGCAACTTTCCTTGCTCATTGAATCTTCCCATAAAATCCACAACTTGCCCCATTTGAGTCTTGAGCTCACCAATGTCCTTTTGATGATTTTGTTGCCCCGCGAGTAATGCTTGAGTAGCACTTGACAAAGATTGAAGCAAAGCATCGTAGTTCGGATTGCTTGTGGCTTGGCCTTGGCTCGGCCCTCCTTGACTTTGATATGGCACAACTTGTTGTTGGTTCGGCAAAGCCCCAAAGTTTCCTTGGTTCGGCTGATAAGGTTGCCGAGGCACAAAGGGTGGCCTCGGCGCAAACGGCGCTCCTCCCTCTCTTGGTTGCATAGGTGCCCTAAGCACGTTGTCATTATTCGCCCATCGAAAGTTAGGATGATCATTGAACCTTGGATTGAAATTGCCAAATCGTTGGCCTCCTTGAAAACCAATGGCATTGCACTCTTCAACTCCCTCATTAACTCCAAATTGAGGGCATTGTTCGGTCTCATGGCCCTCGGTGCAAATACCACATACACTTGCACGCTTCTTCATCAAATTACTCACCAAGTCGGTGAGCTTGTCCACTTTATCTTCTAACTTTGAGCTCGAAGACGTCTCATGTACTTTCTCATTCCTTTGCACATTGCCTCGTGCCATGCCAAATTGTTGGTTGTTCAAAGCACGAACTTCCAACAAACTTCTTGCCGCTCCGGCGTTCAACTCCAAAAAGCTACCTCCCGCGGCCGAGTCAAGAAACTCTCTCTCCATGACGCGCAATCCCTCATAGAAATATTGTAGCAAGAGCCCATCGCTAATGCCATGCGATGGACACAAAGAAACTAGGGACTTGAACCTCTTGTAGTAGTCGAAGAAAGTCTCATCTCCGGCTTGCTTCACACTAGTAATTTGCTTCCTCAGATCAGTGATACGTGAAGCAGGAAAGTACTTGAGCAAAAACTCATCCATCATAGTACTCCACAAAACAATGCGACCACTAGGCACCTCAAACAACCACTCCTTTGCTTGATCTTCTAGAGAAAACGGAAATGCCTTCATCTTAAAGTGTTGCAAATCGGTCCCTCTTGGACACATAGACTCCGTGGTGAAGTTAAACCACTGTAGATGCTTATTAGGGTCCTGACTCGGCATCCCATAAAATGACTTCAGCTTATGGAGGAATCCACTCCTCAATTCAATCTCTCCAGTCTTGTCAGTTTCCAGAGGAGGATAAGTGATATTCGAAGGAGCAATACCAGCTCCAGCAACATGACCATTCTGTGATCTGATTGATGCCATGATCTCTTCTTCTTCTTCTAATTCGGCAAAGGCCTCAAACTCTGGATTCTGAAGATCACACGATGATGACACTACTGATGGTGAACTCGGCCCTGATGATACTGAAACTGACGGCACAATAGGGGAGGACGGCAATGATGATGATACTGATGAACTGGTTGGTGACGATGGTGGTAATGGCACAAAACGAGCAATAGCGAGTTCTTGCTCTAAACGTTGCAAACGGCCTTGAAGATCTCTTGCCCAAATACTAGATTCGGACATGCACTATTTCTGAAATTTGCAACATTTAAACAAGTTAGAACCTTATAAAGAAATAGAAAGCAAGAATATACATCATTACAAGCCACGGCATTGGCGATTACACAACAAATTTCAAACAATGATACACAAAGTCACAATCGGCAACACATAAGAACACACGGCAAAGAACAAAAATTTCGGCAAAGAATTAATATGGTTCGGCCACAAGAGTAGAAAAATCGGAAAGTTCATGAGCATGTAATCGCTAAGTCTAATTTCTTTTAAATTTGTTCTAACTCTCGAAGTACGTGGAGCAGAGGAGATAACGGTGCAATGGACTGATACAGCCCCCGGTAGTATCATGCTTAATCCGATATACCTCAAGAGTTTGAACCACACAACATGTTTTATCTTTGAAGAAAATAGGCCACATATGTCAAGTTATGTTCTAGCGTCTAAAGTGAGGTGATGCTTCGGCACAAGCTGTCGACTAGGTCGTGCGGATTTTACGTTTCAAAGGTCATTACAATCACGGAGGGCGAACCCCCTACAGGAACCAGGCAGGACTCGTTGTTGGACACCATGGAGGGCGAACCCCCTATCGACTCACTCACCGAGAATGAACATCAGTCTATGGGCCTTGAGATCCAGTTAAACAAACCTGAGAACCATATCTATGATAATAACTTCCCCATACTTTGTAAAACAAACACGGATCCCTAGCGGTCTCAAGTGTTGATTAAAACCGCCCTCAACCTCATAAAAATAATACCAAGTTAGCGTCTTTATGCGTGGGGGGCCAACGATGGACTAATTCCAACATTGCAGGGCCCGTTTCCCAATCTACACAAAAACATACCTAACATGGCATCACTCGTATGAAGGGTTTTGGTTATGATCAACAAAAGAGGCTTCACCTACATGTTACACTTTAGAAACTACAATAAACTCAAACATACACAACACTATCAACTTCCTAGAAATTAAACTAAGTGATTACCAACATACATCAATATACATCATGCAACTTTCGAAATTTAAACTCTACATGCCGAAGCATATTTCTACTTTACAAAATCCCAAAATAAACTTAAAATTTACACTTTACACATTCACAACAAAAATTTTCAGCAACATTATATACACAACAATAACATAAAACAAGCTTTTATAATCCCCGGCAACGGCGCCAAAAATTGGTGTGAACCGAAGCTCGCACACAATAATAAACCCTACAAAAGATCGTTAGTAGTATAAGCAAGTAGGGATCGTTCTAGGCCGGGGATTAAGGGTACCTGAAATATGTAATTGTTAGACAAACATATATACATATATACATCTCAAACGTCACATATGGGGGGAGTAATAGTTCGGCAACTTTAGAAAACAGAAAATAAAATCCTAGAACTAATATTTACAAGTTTGATCATCATCTCTCACGCATCACATAACACAAAACACAATTTAACACAAAGATTCGCATGCAAGAAAGTAAGAAACAAGTATTTAGCATGTTCAAAACCTAACTTAGTTTCAACCTACAACCAGAACGTTTCCGATTTTTACCTAGTTGTGAGACTTTTTCTATTGTTTTAAGATCGAGCTTTCGCGAGGTGATCCTAAAGGTTATGCTACCTTATACAAGTAATAGCATTGAAGCACAAAAGTCTATAGCCGAAGACACGTAAACAAGTAAGGTCGTCAATCTTCTTATTTAACATGCAAGTCCTAAGGTTAACCACTCTAGGTGAGCACAACAAATCAAAGTGATCATACGTCTACTTAGTTCATTATAACTCAAGCAAATTAAACCTAATACCTAGATTATGTTCAAAGACAACACTAAGTACCGATTATAAGCCCTCACCTTAGGTCTAACCAAATTAAATCCTAAACATGCTTCTAATATCATTGTTCTAATTATCATACATACGAAATCCATGCATTAGAAATTGTAAAATTCATCACATAAATTCCAAATAAAATCGTAATTCATGTTCATCATACAATACCAAACGAAACAAAGTATTTTTATAACAACAATATGTGACTAAACCGAAAATAAAAACACAAGTCATAGGGATGGATCACACTTTAGAAACCTTGGAGAGCTTCGTCTTGGTGTGGTGGAAGAGGATCGGCAGTGGCTGTTGTAAGGGATTGGGATCGGTGGTGATTGGTGGTGTATGGTGGTGAATCGGTGACTTGGTGTTTCTAGGGTTTCGGCTTAGAACTTTGAGTAGGAAATTTGGTAGAGTTTTGGCTAGTGCTTTGCAAGAGATGAGATGATCTTTTTTCTGTGTATGGGATGGCTATATATAGAGAAAAAGGGAGAGAGGCTGCCGGCCACAAGAAGGGGAAACAAAGAATAGGTTTCCTTGTAGGTTTATGTTTCCTTGTTGAATAAAGATTTGCATTCTTGATTTTTCTTTTTCTGATTTTTCTTCAAGGCTTGGGCTGCACATCTTCATGGACTTCTTGTATGATCTTGGACTTCAATTGATAGGTCTTGATCCATTGAAAATGCCCCATAATGCCGGCAGCACACAGAGGCAGCAATCTGCCAGAATCGGCAGCTTCTCCTAGTGTGACTAGGAGAACTTGTTTCTTCATGCTTTTCTTCAATGCCATGGCCTAGTGTCTTCCTCTTCCCTTCATAAAGCTTGGACCATCTTCACATATGCATTTGTGCACCATTTGGTCCATTAAAAACAGAAAACACAAAAAGGGGGCAGTAGGTTCCTGGAATCGGCAGCTTTGACCTTGTTGCAGTAATTCCGGCATATCTCCCTCCGTGGAGCTCCGATTGATGCGATTCCAAGTCTCACGTAAACTAGACACATATGGCCATCTCCCCATAAAACAGTTCGATCAAACTCCTTGTGAGTCGACGGGAATGATTTTTCGAAGTTGGGACACAGTCCCAGGAAAATCCTGGAAGTCCCTGGATTGGAATGTTCGGACTGCCCTTTTGCAGCCAATATTTGGGTGACCTCCCGAACTCCGATTGATCTGAAATTTTAACACATCATTCCTCAGCATATGAATATTAAGCACGCCAAATTTCATAAAATTTGGACAAGGATAGATCATAGTTTCATTCATCTCAAAATCGCGAAAAAGACATATTTTACACTATTTTCCAGATTTCTCAAACTTAGTCATTTTTCGGATTCTTAACCATTTTTCACAAAACTCTACCAAAATTGACACTAACTACATTATGACTCAATCTTAGACAAATAAGGGTTAAACAAAGCATAAACGAGGGCATAAGCATATAATATCGTCGCACATTGTGCTCCTATCAGTAAGCAGGTTTGCAGGAGATCACCTTGGATTCATCTGTCTCTACCAGGCCCCCGGGTTTGTGCAGAAACATGCATATATGTTGATTTTGAGTTTTATTTGAGTTGATTTTGAGTTTTAGTGATTTTGATTTAGTAAGTGATTTTTTGTTTTGTTGTTGTTTTAGTGTTAGAATGTATGTATATATGTTGATTTTGAGTTGTAGTTGAGTTGATTTTAAGTTAGAGTTTAATTATGTGTTTTAATTTGATGTTATTTTAATTAGTGTTAATATATATATATATATATATATATATATATATGTGTTAATTAATGGTTGTTGATAGTGTAATGAACTTAAATAATGGTTGATATATAGTGTAACTTATTGTAGAATAATCGGAATTGGTCTACTCATTTCATTGATAATCCCCTTTATATAGGGTGAGTATTACAACGGTAATAGGAAATACATTAATGACAATAATGACTACATAATTATCTATCGTCAGTTACATTAACGAAGACACATAATACGTTTTTCCCTCAACACTCCCCCTTGTGCCGAGTCAGAGATAAAATGGTGCATGTGGTGTTGCCTCATTAAAAACCTTGCCAAGTAACAAAAACCCAATGGGAGAAAATAAAACTTTGGTCGAAGGAGAAAAAGAGCACAACGCACCTATTACATTTGAAAACAACATGTGTGTGCTAGACTCCCCCTGATGTCTGCACCTCCCCCTGATTTGTACATTAATCATGGGATTCATCTTGATTATTTCATTTGATCAAGGAAGTTTCAGTAACATTAACATAGTTATGCATTTTCACATGTTTTCCAAATATGACTTTGAACAATGATTTAATAACTAAATCTTGTCACATCGTCCTCAGATCCAACTTGATTTACTTTGATCTTGAGGATAAGGTTGTTCATGAACCGAACACATAGGTTCATATTGAACATCAGGTTCACTCGTGGTATGACCTTCATATAACAAAACAGTCATAACTTTGTCTAGAGTATGGATGAACCATTAAGAGATTTGAAATTGATCTGTGACAACAGATTTTCTTATTTCACCTTTAATGCGTTTTTCTTTACGCATAGTTAGCTATGACGTGGATAATTTCTTTATCATGTCACATTCTATGTAGAGATTGAATAAACCCAAATCTTTCATATCTTTAATGAAAGAACGATTTGCGTTGTGTAGGAATTTCATCGAATGAGAGGTCGAGTCTTACATATTATGTTTAAGTACAATCATACGTGATTGCACTTGTATAGGAATTTCATTTCCCAACACTTCTTCATCATCTTCGTTTAGATGATAAATGGATCTATTATTAGAGTAAAGACTTCGACTGATCATAGGAATATATGTAGGCCTCACTTTATTCTTTAGAGTGCCTAAGCCGATTGATGGATGATCACCATCATTACAGTCCTTGAGTTCCATTTCTAGACTGTGTATTCCCAAAATCTTTTTCATTCTCAACTTAGGATTTACAATACACTGAGTTTCTCTTATTTCATTTAGAGTTCATATATATCCATAATGAAAACGCAAGGGCATAATTCATCAATCCCTTTCCAATCAAGTAGTCACTTTAGTGAACGTTTCAATTTCTTTTGCAAACGTACTCATGTGATCTAGAGTCACTTGATTTGGGTGGATGAAGTCCGTTTAGGATCCTCATGTATATCTCTTAATTTAGATCCCCATAGAGATATATGTTTTGATCACTTTTCGTAAGCTGCATGTTCAGTTTTTCGGAAACTACCAAACTGACGAGGTAATGGAGTGCAATGACATCCATTACGAGAGATTGTCTCATCGTAGTCCATTACGAGAGAATATCTCTTCGTAGTCGATTCCAGTGCGTTTTTGAGAGACCTTGCGCCATAAGGTGAGCCTACATACTCTTATTCTCATTACGCATTCTAACAAAGATATATTTGATAGGGTTTACATTTGCGGTGTCGGCATCACCTGCCCAAAGACCTATCTCTTTGTTTATACTGGATCGCTTCTTTCCATTAGGCCAGTTTACTAAGTTGACATTTTTCAACGAAGTATGGTTTGATAGTAGACTCATTATTCCACGTCCTCATGTACACTAGTGTAATGTGTTTGTAGAGATCTCTATACTTTAAGGATTGGTTCTAACATTTGAGGCGTCCCCCAATGATAACCACAATCCATAAATATTCTCATGAGACGGATTTGAGTATCACTGATCAATAGATCAGGTTGTGCCAAACTTGTTTTCTTCCTTTACACAAGTATGTATCGAACCTAAGGTGGCCTCCCCCTCTTCCTTGGAGAGCCACGCCCTGTGACACCATTTATGCCACTTATGGCGTCACCATGCCACCATCCATGGTGGCAGTGCAATACCCAATTCCTCTTGGGTGGTACCATGTCCTTTTGATAAAACACAATCTTTACAGGTATATTGTGCAGCAGGTTTATGTGATCTCGTCACTTTAATGTATAAGATATCTACACACCTTACTTTGTGTGATTTTTGGGGATCGAGATGAGACACAGTGGGGACAAACCACGACAATTCCTGTCGTTCCACTTGAACATGCTTGTTCTTATCTCCCCCTAACGACGGGAAGACTGTTTCATCAAAGTGACACTCCGCAAATCTAGCGGTGAAGAGATCGCCTGTCAAGGTTTCGACATAGCGGACTAGTTGGAAGTTCATATCCATCATAAATATTTATTCATCATTGTGCGCTGTGGTGGCGCAATTTTGGCACATAAAAACATTTAATGGAGCTCAAGGATTGTAGATCCGTGTCAATCCAAAAGAGCTCAAGGATTACAAGTTCGTTTGAAATCCTTTAAAATCCTCACACATAGTCACTAGCTATGGTGTAAATTGGTTCAATGATGATGGCCATAGATGAAAAAGTAACGCTGCATGCAAAAATTGCATAACCCAAAACGGAAGTATTGGTGTGCTTTACCAATATTAAGACTATTACTGTAGTCGTTTTCCGTGAGACCAATTGGGTTTTTATATAGGAATATGATGTCCATTACAAATCCCATATAATAAGCCATAAAATCATCACACCTACGGAAATTAACCCGGCCTAGGTGCTTTGACTTTCTAGCATAAGCAGCATAAATTTTAACTGTGGATGGTGTCATGACACGTGACCAGCGTATCGACACAACAACCAACACCATAAAATATCTAAGGTGTCCGCAAGTTGGTTGAATCAATCCATTGAATCCTCTTTGAATTCAATATAAGAATGAGAATACATGTGTCTTTTGCATATGATTGTGTCAATCATAAATTTTACGAGTTGGCTTTGAATGATATACTTTTATTCAAAAAATCACGATGGATATCAGAAGCATAATAGGATATAAGTGCATGTACTTTGTGCATCAATCATAATGCCACCTTAGGGGGGCGGTGGAATCTAGGGTTTGAACATACGTCTTCAACCCTACATGGATTGTATCGAAATAATATTTGAGGATAAAATGTTCTTTGATCGTCCTCAGTTTCGTGTGTGAACCATATTCTTCTGGTGTTTGCTTCCATTCATCCAAAATATGGGTGTCCATAGTAATTTCTTTAATGTTCGGATCACCAGATCAAAGCCAAAGTATGTCAGATTTCCAAAAATATCATTTTCTTTTGACTTTGGGTTCAATTAGCGGTTACATATAACCCACTAAGTTGACATATAAACTACTCTAATACTCGTTTACATCCGCAGTCATTAGAGGTAATGCAAAGGAGCTCAGATGAAATTCTCATCTATGTCTTATTATATGAACATCGTGGCAGAAATTTCTTTAAAATGTGGAATAAATTCAATTTTCTTTTATCGCATAAATTGTCAATTTTGACATATGCTCAATATATACATCGAAACGTAACTCAAGTTCTTTAGAGTAAATCGATGGGGATTGTAATAAAAAGGTATTGTAATCCCAGTTAGGCAAGTGCATTATGAATCCCAAAGGAACATATATTTAGATCCTTATCACTTTCATTATAGTACTACTGTTCTTTAGTACTATTGTGCTATTTTTGTGATACATTAGTACCATTGTCCTTCAGTACTATTATTCTAGGGATTACATGGTACGTTTCTTTGCACACAGTTCTTTGTGTGATGCCTATATTATGATATGTTGCTTTACTTTATGCAATACTTTGCAAAGTTATATGCAGAAAATTGAATCATGTATATCATCAATAAAATTTGAATAATCTCAATTCCTTTAGAGAAAATTCAAAAATTAGCATGTCAACGATTACATTTAGTCTTGTCCAATTAAAAGATAGAAACTTTAAGACCAAAAGTCTAATTTAGGACCAAAAGTCGTATTTAGGCGTAATAGCCTTTATAAGAATATCTTAAAAATTTTAAAGTAGACTAATCAAAGCCTATCTTGGATTGAGCCAGATCCTTTTTGCTCTTTTAATAGCTGCAATGATGAGATTTGTCATTTAACATATTCTTCCTAGATGTTATGTTTTTAGTTGTAAACTCATTTTCAATGTTATTGTTGGATATTGAAGATACTTTTCCAAAATCCTCGTACTCATATGATTCTTCATATTTATTGAAAGTCGTAGCTAATTCTTTGCTAGCTTATAATGTATGTATCAATAGTTCATTGAATTACAACAATTACAGAGTGCTTCACTGCACATGACATGTCCCCTATGTCATCTTTTAAATGTTACATTGTTTCCACTTACTTTTGGATGATTATATGAATTTTACGTCCATGGTAATTACCCTTTGTTTTAGAGTCGTTGCATTACTTTACCCAATTTGTTCAAGAATATATATATATATTTTCTAAGACCTTACATCGTCATTGCTTTTTGATTTAGGGTTGTTGCATTACTTTACAAAATGTGTTCCAGGAAATTTCTTTTTCTCATACCTTACATTGTCATTGCCCTTTGGTTTAGGGTTGTTGCATTACTTTGCATAATTTGTTTCAGGAAATTTTTTTTTCTCAGACCTTACATTGTCATTGAAGATATTATAATTATTTTTTTTAGCTATTTACATAAAGCAGTTTGCATAAATATATCATGCTCAAGATTTAGTAGAGGAATTTGCTACTCAAGTTCTTCAGAGTCCAATGTGTCAAAGTCAAACTGTGATGGTTAAACCATCTGTAAAATATAGGAAGAATAAAATGTATTATTTCGCGGTTTATATGACATTCACGACAACTAATATAAACCAATATACATTATGGTAAATCCGATGCTTTGTGAAATTACGTTATCACAGTAAAATTTTAGTTTCTCCATTTTCATTGCATGTGAAGTTAATGAAATTCCATTATCGTTACTTTTTACACAATTAATAAGATATCTATCTTGAAAATTTTTCAAGAAATAAAAATTGGATTTCAAGACCGAAATTTGTAATGGTCATATTTTTCTTGCTTGGTGAATATGCTTTATCACAATAGTTGGTTTGTCCATTTTTATCTATATTATAATGCTCATGAAATTGCATTATCATGACAATGCTCAAACTAAATAATCTGTTAAATAAAAGTAATTATTTAGCATAATAAAATAGACATATAATGATGCTCAAATTTCATAAGTATATGTCATAATATAATAAGATCAGTTTGAGCATTATATCATTAACGATTGAATGAAAATGATAACTTTAATTAGATCTTACTTGTTAGTTTGCCAAATAAACTGCATATGATACAATTGCTCGATCTCCGACTTTAAAATTTACCAAAAAAAGAGATAAAAATTCTTTTTTTCGTGGGTCGGGTCAGGCCCAACAGATCTGGGTCGGATCAGGGGGGAATCGATCTGGGTTTGCCTGTTTGGGGGCGGCGCTGCAGGCGGAGGGAGCCAGGTCTCTTAGAAGCATCAGGCTGGGCTTCGGGGAGGTTCGTCCAGCGGCGAGGAAAGCTCGATCAACGTCGAGGAAGAACACCGGCGAGGGAGAAGGGTGGGTGCCCAAATCAGTTTCTGGGAGCCGGGTCGAGCAGCAAATCTGATCGTCGTCGGAGGTGGGCTGGGCGGCCGTCGGAGGAACAGCAGCATCGTCCGTCGTCGTCGTCGTCGATGTGATCGGGAAGAGCGGATGCTGGGATCTGAGATCGAGATCGAGTGATGTGATCGGATCGTCGATCGAGGCTGGAATCTGGAGGTCAGATCGGATCGGAGGGTCGACGCGGGAGCCGGGTGCTGGGTTCGGCTTGGTTGAGCAGCTCTGCTGCTGTGCGGAGGAGCAGACGCCGTTGCGGAGCTGCTGCTAGCGAGGCTGAGCTTGGGCAGCGCTGCCGCGGCGGCCGGGAGGGGGAAAACTAGGTTTTTTTTTTTGTTTTTTTTCTGTCAGTTTTTTTTTTTCTTTGTTTTTCGACAGATTTTTTTTTCTTTGGCTAAAACTCTAGGTTAGGCAAAGTGCTGATAACGTATTGTAGAATAATCGGAATTGGTCTACTCATTTCATTGATAATCCCCTTTATATAGGGTGAGTATTACAACGGTAATAGGAAATACATTAATGACAATAATGACTACATAATTATCTATCGTCAGTTACATTGACGAAGGCACATAATACGTTTTTCCTTCAACATAACTTAAATAATGGTTGTTAATAATGGTATATATATA
Organism: Potentilla sterilis; assembly: GCA_963682095.1. Taxonomy (NCBI): domain Eukaryota; kingdom Viridiplantae; phylum Streptophyta; class Magnoliopsida; order Rosales; family Rosaceae; genus Potentilla; species Potentilla sterilis. Next base: position 24,799,795 of record OY821766.1, read on the forward strand.
TATATATGAGTTGATGTTGATAATAATATATATTTTAATGTAATTAATTATTAAGGATTTATATATATATATATATGTATGTGTTAATTAATTTCTTATTAATTAAAGTTATATATATATATATATATATATTATTTCCAGGCTATATATGGATCCGGATAAGAGCTGGATTTCGCTTCCAAGGCACGACCGACGATACACTACAGGAGTTGTCGCAGTTCGTCGAGGAAAATGCAAACGGGAATGAATACCATTATTGCCCGTGCAATAAATGTGGGTGTCGCAGTGATATGTGTCGATTTCCGATTGTGTAGGACAGTATGGGAGCACCTAAAGAGTAATGGGTTTTGGCCGAAGTACACACGTTGGATATATCAAGGTGAGCCATCATTACATGGATCGCATGATCATGGGCAGTTTTTTTAGGCGGGCAGTAGTAGTACATCCAACGATCCAACAACGGCATTCGTAAACGACGTGTTTCCTTTTGAAAGCGGTGTACGTGGGGAACAATATATGCATGACCCGGTGCAGCCCTTCCCACAAGTTGTCAACACTGCTGCCTTTGACAAGTACAACAAACTGATTGCATTGCAACAGACCCCTGTGTCTTCAAGTTCTGAGAAGCCAGTTCTTGAAAGTGTAATGGAGGTAATGAGGATTAAAGTCTAGACAAAATCGACTATCAGGCAAGTTGATGAATATCTACAGTACACTTCTTCGTTGTTGGAGGAGGGTCATCGTAATCCTACCAATCACCGTAAGGTCCGAAGTATCCTCAAAGATCTAGGGTTTTCCTACATTAAGATCCATGCATGCGCATTTGACTGCGTTCTCTTCTGGGGTAAAGATGCAGAAGGGAATGACCTTGCTAGCCTTGACGCATGTCCGATATGTCATTCTGACTGATATAAGTTGACGGGAGCAGGCAATAGGAAACCTGTGAAAGTGCTTTGGTATTTTCCGTTGAGAGATAGGCTTGAGTGGTTGTACATGTCAGAAACCACCGTAAAAGCTATGAGATGGCACGGTGAGCGGGACTTGGGAGACGCAGATATCATGACACACATCTCTGACGGAGCGGCTTGGAAGCATATAAACAATGAGTTTCCTCATTTTGCGTCAGATGTCAGAAACGTTAGGCTCGGGCTCTCAACCGACGGGTTCAACCCTTTCGGCACCATGAGTCTTTCATACAGTATATGGCCGGTGATTTTGGTACCTTACAACCTTCCTCCGTGGATGTGCATGAAGAAAGAATATAATATGTTGACGTTGTTGATTCCGGGGCCTGGTTACCCAGGGAAATGTCTCGATGTGTATATGAGACCATTGATTGAAGAGCTTAAGGTATTGTGGGACGTTGGTCATCCCACTTTTGACAAGTACAAGGAGGAGACGTTCTAGATGCATGTCATGGTTATTGGTACCATCAGTGATTTTCCTGCTTATGGGATGTTGTCGGGCAGCGTTGTTAGGGGATACAAGGCTTGTCCAGAGTGCCTCAGCGATTATGGGAGCACCCCTCATTGCAACAAGATATGCCGAATGGGTCATCGTGTGTTCCTTCCGGCGGATCACCACTGGCGTTACGAGTCCGCCGCATTTGATGGAACTGAAGAACACGGTGGTCCTCCCAGAAGATGGACGGGAAGTGAAATTTTAGCAGTGCTTAATGAGTACGATTTTGGGCCCCTCAGCAATCATCCCGATATTGTAGCGGAAATACCTAAAAGACCTGAGGAGTACAAATTCTGGACACATAAGAGCATATTGTGGGAACTCCCGTACTGGTGTGAGTTGTTGACCCGTCACTTCCTAGACGTTATGCACATAAAAAAAAATGTTTCTGAAAGTGTGGTGGGCACAACGCTGAACTTGGAGGGGAAGATGAAACACGGTCCTAATGCTCGCACTGATCTGCAAAACATGAATATCAGAAAACAACTATGGTTGAAACAAGGGAAGAGGAAAATGCCTCAAGCTCTTTACACCGTCAAGCCTGAGCATAAATCAGAAATTTTCCATTGGATAAGTCTGGCCAAGTATCCTTCAGGCTTTGCTGGAAATATAGCCAAGTGTGTGAACAGACAATTCAACAGTCTTTACGGGTTAAAAAATCATGACAATCATATCCTGCTACAACGTCTCTTCCCTGTTTTCATTCGACCGTTCCTTCCCCGTCACGTTGTGGAGCCGTTAGTAGCGTTGACAAGATTTTTCCAGAAGGTATGCACACGGGAAGTGAGAAAATCTGACCTCCAGGAAATGCAACAAGACATCATTCATATCATGTGTAAATTTGAGATGATATTTCCTCCAAATTTTTTCGACATCATGCCTCACCTCATGATCCATCTTCCTCGGCAGTTGTTGCTTACCGGTCCTGTGCACTTCACTTGGATGTATCAGATGGAAAGGTACATATTTTATACCTTCTGTTAATTTCCTCATCAATATATGTGATTTAGTATTAATGTACTATCATAACACTTTAAAAACTTGATTTATAGGCAACTTGGACAATACGGTAATTTTGTCAAAAACAGATCCGCACCTGAAGGATGTATAGCTGAAGCGTATATTGCGCACGAGTGCGTCACCTACATGAAGCTGTATTTAGGAGCGTTACAGGAAAGCATACCGGAAGATGTACCTTCACAGTTCAATCTTTCCATACTCTCCAACGATGATGTTCTCGGTAGAAAAATGCCAGTTTCCTACAAGTTGAAAGATTATGAGGTAGCCATTGCACATTGGTGGGTACTAATTAACTGTCCAGAAGTTCAGTTTTGGAAGAACATGCATCTAAACTGTGAACAAGTAGGAGGTGATCTCGATTACCATAACCAGACATTCGCAGAGTATTTCGGTCGCTGGGTACGTAACTTTAACATTATTCTACATGTATTTATATATTATTGTGTATAATTATTCATATTTATAGTTGATTCTGATGGTTGCAGATGGACCTTATTAAAAATGATAATCACCCAAATTGGTCGCACGAACTCAGACTTCTATCGATGAAGCCGGTCTATTCAAAAGTTTATGCGACGTGCAAGCTAAATGGTGTGTTATTTCGATGTGAAGAGAGAGACATCAGACTGAAAACACAAAATTTAGGGGTTATGGCACATGGTGGGGATGATGGAGTTGACTATTACGGTGTTCTACATTCAGTTGTGGAACTGCATTATGGGAAAGGCATGAAAGTGCACCTTTTCAAGTGTAGATGGTTTGACACACGGCCGCAGAGCATGAAAACCGATCAATACGGCATAACTTCTGTGAACACTAGTACATCATGGTGTGAGGATGACCCGTTCGTTTTAGCCACATGGGTGAAACAAGTGTTTTATCTTGATGATCTCACCAAGGGTGACCCGTGGAAAGTAGTCAACACTATCCACTATCGCAACATTTACCGGGCGTCTACACTTGGAGTGGCTGAAGAGAATGAGGAAGGTGGCACCGCATATCAAGAGCCCAACTCAAACGGTATTCCTGACTCCTCTTTTATTCGCCTAGACACGCCGGTGCGAATTCGACGTGAAGAGCCATTGCTTGTTGATGTTGATCCAAATGAAGAAACTAACGAGGACTCTAGTGGTGAGGAAAGACATAGATTACCCGTATCGAGCAATTCAGAAACCGAAGAAGACTCATCCGATGATTCCGATTACAATCCGACGGATTAAGTAATGTAGATGATGTCATCCTTTCATTTGTAATCCACTAATTTCTAATGAACGGGCGTGGGGATGAGCCTCTCAGCTAGGCTGGGTTCCAAACCCCTTAAAAAAAAATTTTGAAATATGTTGACTGCTGGGTTTCTGTTTTCTTGATGTTCAATTTTGGTTATATATGAACAGGAAATAGGAAAACGAGAGGTGTAAACCTACTGTTTTTTTTTACCTTTTTCATAGTATAGCCGACGAAAAATGCATTATTTCGTCGGCTATACTCATAATAGCCGACGAAAATTTTTTATTTCGTCGGCTATACTCATAATAGCCGACGAAAAATTCATTATTTCGTCGGCTATGATTTAAAAAAAAAACAAAAAATGACTATATTCCATTTTCTATCACTAACGATAAACCATTACTTCATCCTTCAAATGCAAAAATGTTGTGATATAAGATATGACCAAAATAATGAAATACGTCTACGGTTGAAAAATGACAAGATTCCGATAAAATCTGAGTGTCGAAAGATGCGGTCAAAGGTTTTATTCCTTCGTTTCACTAATGATAGCGTTACCTTCGGTAAATATTTTGAGGAAAATTTTTATACGATCAGTTGCGTCTCATCGAGTTGAAACTATTATCTGTTGAAGGTCAGGCAAAAAAACGTCATTTAGACAGTCCAATTACCATTTCTAAGCGTTTAGAGGTTTGACTCACCCGGTTGACCGTTCCGATCGAGCCTTTAACGTTGTCAGATGTAGTTGGATTTTTTTTATACATGTATTTAATCATAATGGTGATATCTGACGGTTGGAATAGATTTTGTAAACTTTTAGATTCAAAATCAGAACATATGCACTAATGTTCCTTAACTTGTTTACTAAGTGTTTAAGTGAATGTATAGTTTCAAATAGTTACTATACGTAGACTCTTCAAATGCAAAAATGTTGAGAAATAAGATATGACTAAAATGATAAAATAGGTCTACGGTTGAAAAATGACAAGATTCCGATAAAATCTGAGTGTCGAAAGATGCGGTCAAAGGTTTTATTCCTTCGTTTCCCTAATGGTAGCGTTACATTCGGTAAATATTTTGAGGAAAATTTGTATACGATTAGTTGCGTCTCATCGAGTTGAAACTATTATCTATTGAAGGTCAGGCCAAAAAACGTCATTTAGATAGTCCAATTACCATTTCGAAGCGTTTAGAGGTTTGACTGACCCGGTTGACCGTTCCGATCGAGCCTTAAACGTTGTCAGATGTAGTTGGATTTTTTTCCATACATCTATTTAATCATAACAGTGATATCTGAAGGTTGGAATAGATTTTGTAAATTTTTAGATTCAAAATCAGAACATATGCACTAATGTTCCTTAACTTGTTTACTAAGTGTTTAAGTGAATGTATAGTTTCAAATAGTTACTATACGTAGACTCTTCAAATGCAAAAATGTTGTGAAATAAGATATGACCGAAATGATAAAATACATCCATGGTTGAAAAATGACAAGATTCCGATAAAATCTGTGTGCCGAATGCTGCGGTAGACTGTTTTTTACTTTCGTTTTCCTATGGGTAGCCTGACGTTAGGTAAATATTTTGAGTAAAATTTTTATATGATTAGTTGCGTCTCATCGATTTGAAACTATTATCTGTTGAAGGTCAGGCCAAAAAACGTCATTTAGACAGTCCAATTACCATTTCTAAGCGTTTAGAGGTTTGACTGACCCGGTTGACCGTTCCGATCGAGCCTTTAACGTTGTCAGATGTAGTTGGATTTTTTTCCATACATGTATTTAATCATAACGGTGATATTTGACGGTTGGAATAGATTTTGTAAACTTTTAGATTCAAAATCCGCCGTTGGATGGCTCAGATCCAACGGCTGTTGATTTTCCAAAGTATAGCCGACGAAATATTTTAAATCGTCGGCTATTCTTCAGTTTAGCCGACGAAATATAATTTTCGTCGGCTAAACTCTTGAGATCCGCGCCTTTTTATTGTCTGCCGTTGGATGGCTCAGATCAGACGGCTGTTGATCTTCTAAAGTATAGCCGACGATGTTCATAGAATAGCTGACGACATTCGAAGAATAACCAACAGAATCTTTTAATTCGTCGGCTATTCTCTCTGCTATAAAACCAGAAAGCTGCAGCAGCCCGACTTTTTCAGCCCTAAATCCGCAAAATCTCCTCCTCCGCTCCTCAAATCGGCCGTGCGTCTCCTCCATTCCGAACGAGTCGTCGTCCTCCTCCTCAAATCGTCCAAAACATATCCGATCTCCTCCTCCTCCTCACCCTAAACCCTAAATCCGGCTCCTCCTCCGACCGGCCTCCTCCTCCTCCGGCCACCTCCTCCTCCTTCCCCTCTTCCTCCTCCGCCAAAACAGATCCGAAGGTTTTTTCTTTTTTTTTTTCTTTTCAATTTAGTTTAATTTTATAATTTAGGTATATAAATTGTTATATATTTAATTTTAATTATATAAATTGTTATATATTTGTTAATAAATTTAATTTTAACAAATTGTTATTGTTTCTGCACAAACCCTGGGGCCTGGTAGAGATAGGTAAATCTTCGTACTATCTCCTGCAAACCTGCTTACTAAGGGGAATACCGGGCGGGCCGGTCTTCTCCTCTCCGATGCCTAAGTTAGTATGATTGGAATAGATATAACTTAAGCACGTATATAAGCGGTAGGAAGGATCAGTTACCTATTAATGAGGGTAGTTGGGGCCCTTATATAGGTGGCCAGGAGTGAGGTCTGACCTTATCCTTCGATGTGGGACTGGTTCCCTTCTGTTTGCACACCAAAGGGCAGCTTTGGTGACCTCTTAGGCAGGCAGGAGCCCCCGGACCCCGGGCCCCTGGTAGCAGGATGGACTGCTGGACCCCGAGGCCGGGTTCTGGTGATCCTGTCCCGGGCCCTGGCCCGGCCCCTGGTGCACTAGCTACGGGTCTGCGGGCCTGCTGTAGCCCCTCTGTGGCTACTGTCAACAGTTATATATTTGTTATATATTTAATTTTAATTATATAAATTGTTATATATGTGTTATATATTTGTTAATAAATTTAATTGTTATATATTTGATATAATTTAGGTATATAAATTGTTATATATTTAATTTTAATTATATAAATTGTTATATAAATTGTTATATATAAATTGTTAAATTAATTATATATATAAATTGGTAGTCTAATTATATAAATGGTTATATTTTTGTTAATATATAAATGGTTATTTGTATTTATATATATATGTTAATAATGAAATATAGTTATATTTGTATATAAATAGTTATATTTAGGTTAATGGTTAATATTATTTAAAATTAGTTAAAATTTAAATATTAATTTGTTAGTATGTTTTAAAATATGTTAGTATTATTGGTTATTATATTAATTACAATTTGTTATTTAATGTAATACAATTTAATATTAATTAATGTATTAATGCCTCAAGCTCCAGATGGCCGATGCACTCAGACAGTTTTTCGGAGGCCGTCGTTCTTCCAGGTCTAGGGGTTCTGGAAGTTCTGTCGGTTCCGCAGACTCCGAGAGGACCCTTAGCCAGCCTGAGAGGACCACCAGCCAGCCGCAGAGGAGTGTGGATTCATCCCAGCCGCGGAGGACTGTGGATTCATCCCAGACGCGGAGGAGTGTGAGTTCTCGGCACCAGACCCTTCTCCAGGCGGGGCGGCCGTCGAGCAGTTCACGTCCCCCTCTCGGGCCAGATGCTCCGAGGTCCAGTAAGCAACTATTTCAGGACGAGATAGCTCCAGACGTTCCTCAGGTCCGTATGCCTGAGGTTCATCGGGAGCCGATGACGAGTCCGGCTACGTCTGCTGCTGACTCGACTGAGGGGCCTACTCTCCCAAATCAGCTCTACCTCCCGTACAACATTCCTGCGATACCCGATGTCGACTTTCGTGGTGTGCCCATATGGCCTGATATGCCTCAGTACGTGAGTGTTGCGGAGGCATACCATCAGCAGCTATTTGAGAGACCTGAGCTCCTGATTTCGGCGAGGAGAAAAGGAAAGTCGACAAACGGGGCATCGAGTTTAGGTAACATTTGATTTTATTAATTAAATGTTTTATTAAAATTATAGCACTAATATTTAATTTTATTAACCCATCGTCGTTTATGTGATAGGGACAGCCGCTAGCAGTTCAACGAGGAATACGAGAGGTGTCATATGTTTTGACACGCTCAGGAGAACTGTTGAGAGCAGGGGGAGGATCCAGATCAACGAACCCCCTAATCAGAAGGTTCAGGGAAAAAAACGCCGCCATTACGCGGGTTGCGTGGGGGCACTGATTAGGGATAGAGTCCCTATGTTGTGGACACGGTGGGCTGATGTGCCGGGAGAGATCAAGAGGGAGGTCAACAACGCGGCGTCGGTGAGTAATTTAAAAAATTTAATTTCTTTATCGTAATATTTAATAATTTTCGGTATTGTTATAATTGTAAAACTAATAAAATATTATCTTTCAGGCCTACTTCGAGATTGCCGAACACAAGCAGGATTGGGCGGACTCGATGCAGAACTCGAGGTACGTTGGGAATTCCTCATCTTATAATTTGAAATATTTTATGATATTAATAATATTTCTAATGCACTTTTGTTTTTTCCGTAGGTTCAAAGAGTGGAAGAACGAGCTCCGTACCCACTTTACCGAATACGACAACCGTGGTCGTATGGGTACTACAAGAGAATTCATGTTCAGGGAGTACGAGTGGCGTTGGTTGAAGACAGTAGACTTCAACAACCCACTTATGCAGGTAAATATTAAACTTAACTATAAATGTTTATTTTGTTAAAATTTTAATTATTAGTTTAATTATTTTATAATTATTACACTAATATTTTTTGATGCATTTTTCTAATCTTTTATTATTTGTTTGAAGGAACAGTCTCGGATAAACTCTGCGAACCGCCGCCGTAACACAACCCCCCATCATGGTGGTTCTAGGCCATTTGCACAATATCAGGAGGAGGCGCTTAGAGATCATCCTGATAGCAACCCGTACGTTGAGACGTTCAAGCAGGGTTATCCACAAGCGACAGAACAGCTCGTAAGTCGTTGATTACGATTTTAAAATTTTAATTATTAATTTTACTTAATTATATATTTGTTAGAATATTAATTATTTTTTTTCCCGTTCAATTAGGAGAGGGTGAACCGGGCAGAAGAAGAGGTGTTGCAGCAAGTAGTTCGGGAGACACAACCGAACATTTCAGAGGCAGATCTGCAAGAAGCCTTGCACCAGGTCGACCGATTGAATGTCCAAACGGCAGCGAGGATGTTCGACGCAGCCTTCCCAGACCGGTCAAACCAATACTACTGCCGGGGTTTGGGAAGTTCTGGAATAGGGCTCCTAAAGACCACTAAGTGAGGTCAAAAGAAGGGAGGCGGGGACAGCCAACAGATGAGGGGGGAAATGCAGAGATTGGCAGAAGAAAATGCAAGATTGGCGGCCGAGTTCTAGAGATCACAGGAGCAACAACGCAAATCACAGGAGCAACACCGCAGAACACAGCAGTATCATTTCGAACTGTCTAGTTGGCATGCTGAATGCGAGAGAATTCGGCGACACAACTACGCCGGCTAACAAAACTGGTGGTATGATATGTTCGCGGCACAACAACAAGGCCTTGAACCCCCGCCCCCGTTTCAGCCGTTAGTTGAACCTCCAATGCCTCAACCTCCCGAGTTCGTTCAGCAGGATGACGAGCATGATGGAGAGCAGGATGCTGGGGATGACGTGGTGGACTTTAGTGCTTTAGGTGATGATTAGAGTTATATTTTATGTATATTGGAACAAATTAAATAATAAGTCATTTAGACGTATTTCTTGTTGGTGTAAATGCATGGATTGTCATTGTGAATTGCAGGTTGCTTGGAATGGTAATTTAGAAATTAATTTAATTTTTTTCTCCAAAATGTAAGAATAGCCGACGATATTAGCATTATTTCGTCGGCTATAAGTGATATAGCCGACGAAATTTACCAAATTTCGTCGGCTATAACTTTATAACTGACGAAAATGACATTATTTCGTCGGCTATAACTAATTAATGCCTATTAAAATATTAATATATTCTGACGAAATAACCGACGAAATAGATGAAATCGTCGGCTATATTTCAGAACAAATAGCCGACGAATTTCGTCGGCTATAGTTTACGATATCGTCGACCATACTCGAAAATAGCCGACGAATTTCGTCGGTTATTTTTCCCAGGTTTGGTCGACAAAATGAATTTTCGTCGGTAAAATCGTCGGCCATACTCGAAAATAGCCGACGATTTCGTTATTTTCGTCGGCCATTGGTTTTACCGACGCCGTTTTACGACGAATTATAGCCGACGAAAGTTTCGTCGGCAGAAAGAATAGCCAACGAAAAAAATTTCGTCGGCTATTCTGTCAAAACTGGTAGTGGCACATTCAAAGTATCATTAATTGACCCAAATATGTAATTTTGGAGGTTTCCTTTTTCATATTTAGTGATTACTTTGTCATTGGTAATCTTTATACAATTCAATAAGCTTTATTTAAATTATTACTCCCTCCAATTTTTTATATAGGTCGTTTTATGTTTTGAGTTTTGTTTCAATATATAAGTCGTTTTAACTTATATTTCTGAATTTATCCATGAGCCACAATAAATGACATGGATAAAAGAATTTCATCGTGTGAATTTGTATTAATTCTCATGCTATTTGTCTTTTCGACTACTTCTAATTACTACTCATTCATTAAAAATATTTTAGCACCTCCCGCTCAAATTCATCTACATGAAAATAACAAAGCGTAACAATAAAAACAGAGCATACACTCCTTCATCTACACAACCGAGTTTACATGTATCCGGAGCTGGTACATGTTCGTCTTTTTTTAGTACATGTTCATCTTCTTGTGGTATATGTTCATCTTCTTCACACAATTGATCAATATCTATCTCAAGTAAGGGAGTCTCCGACTCTTGATTCGGATCCACATTTAAATCAATTACTATAGCTATAAGTAGAAGAAAATCTCATTATCATTAGAACGAGATCCTCCATATCCAAATTTGTTTCCTCAATGCTCAAAGGAGCATGATGTTGATAAAATGGAAATTCTCCCTCACCTCTCATAGGTAGAAAATTTAGGCCAATGGATTGATTCATAATGCTTGAAGCCATAGATGTGTGTCTCTCTAGAATTTCTACTCTTTGATTTGTCTTTTTATATAGGCAAATGAAGTTATGTAATTTCAATTTTGGCTCCATTCTAAAACTTGAAAGTTTTGATATATAAAAAATTTTGAATTGAAATTTTTCTCCCGGCAATTTTCATTAGATTTGGAGTAAGTTTTTGAATTTTCAAATTGGATTGCTGCAATAATTATAAAGAATGTGAAAAAGTTTGGTGAAATAAAGAGTAGTAATAAGGTAAAAAAAAAGAGAAAAGTGATGGGTGGATTAAATGTAATTAAGAGCAATGAAGCCTTAAATATGAGTTAAATTGTTATTAAAATTGTTTCTTAATCTATGTGTAAATTCCTAAAACGACGTATATAAAAAATCCGAAGGAGTAATTATTGTATCAAAATTCTCGGATTTTTGTATTCATTTTACCTGATTACATAAAGTACCACTTTTAATGAATAGGTAATATTGTTCAAATTTTATTGACAAACACTCTATTTGTATATAGGAGATAATGAGTTCAACTCACAAAATGTTAATTGTAGCTATTTAAGTTGCTGATCTGTCAACAATTATTTAATAAGAAGATTTGTAGTCATAATTACCTTAATTAAGTGGCTTATCATAGAACCTATTCGTTATGATTACCCTTATGAACCTCAGTCTGACCGCGTGAGTGCGCTTCTAACTCACTATTCACTTGACTTATTACCCCACCCGATTGAAATAATTATATGAGTTTGTTTTAGTTAAAAAATTTCCAAATTTAGGGATTAATTATCTAAAATTCTAATTCATTGTTTGTAAAAGTCTCTTCAGTCGGCTTTGGTAAACTTTTATTTTGGTAGGCTATATGGTGGCAGGTAGTTGTCATCATAGTGATAGAACTCATTAATAAATACCACAAGCAAATGAATTTTCTGGTAAACTAAAACCACCTGATCCCAAATGAGGGGAAAAAAAAATAAAGGGAGCAAAAATAGAAATATTATCAAGACAATTGACTGAAATGCAAAGCTAGAGATAGGGGAAGATCCATCACAATCATTAATGGTGACCACGCGGAAACAAGTTCGCTTTACAATTTGACCCCCTAACTTAATTGTATACGCTATCCGATCCCAGATCAACAGTACGGAGGGACCGACTTGCAAAAAAGGAAGTGGTCAAACGGCCAAAAGGGCCCGACCGAAGAATCCACGGAATCATACAAAGGGGTTTTAAAAACAAACTGGAAATTACTAAATAAATCACAAATATTATTTTAATATTATCTTCCAAGCTAGACTTCAGTCTAAAGTCTAAACACAACTTAATTAAGGATTTTGATCTAATTTGACTCACCAACCATATTTTTGATAATAAATATCTATTTAGTACTAATTTAACCTCTTCATTACCCATTCTAATAATTTACTCTAAAGATATCTAACACTTATATCATAAATGATACAAAAAAATATTTTTAAGACTATTTTGCCCTCACCTCTTAAATACTCATATCATCTATTAAGACTTTACCCGAACTTCACCAAACTCCGGTCACTGGTCGTCGGACTTTTTTGTTCTTTTCAAATCCCAATAAGCCCCAATTATAAATTACTAACCTCCAATATTCCTTAATAATAAATTACTGACTCCTAGTAAATTTTAATCAAGGTTCTAAAAGGCGCCGCCTAGCCCCGTCCAGGCGCCGCTCAGCCTCTTGGTGGAGCCAAGCCGCCTGGATTTGAGGGGAGGTGGTTCAATTAGGCGCCAAGCCACCCAATGACCGCCTAGGTGGGCCGAGGCGGGTCGAGGCAGGTTGAGGCGAGGGAGGTGGAGCGCTGAAGATTCCGACGAGCTCTCTGGCAAAGCCGAATGGGGAGGTCTATGAACTTCCCAGGAAGAAGAGGATGCTACATTGCAATAGCGATTTTATTGACGTGGATGATTTGAGGTCAATTTCGAGTGGTTTGGCGTCGATTGCTATGGTGAGTTATGGCGGTGGTGGTGGTGGTGGTGGTAGGGGTTTGGTGCCAATGTGGAAATTTGGAGGCAATGTTCCGGCTGTGCCATTTTTCATGTTCCCAAACTCTGGTTGGGCTATTCCTTCGGAATCGGTTGCGGGTCAGACGATGTTTGATATGTAAGGGAGGCCTATATCGAACTTCCCTGTCACAGCATTGCAGTCTGGGGTTGAAGGTTGTGGTGTTGATGTGCAGGCCACTTCTAGTTCGATTTCAAGTAGTGGTGGGGGTGGTGGTGGGAGCCATTCGACTAGTTTGGGAGCCGGTAATAGTAATGTGGTTACTAGTAGTGAGACTAGTACCACTACAGCTGCTCCGATTAGTTATACTTAATTGTTGAGGTAGTTGTCTTTGAAGATTTTGGATAAGAAGGAGCTTCAATTCTTGGGTAGTCTGTGCGGAAATTCACAAGATCAATTCTCAAAGCTTTGAGTCCGGGAGGCTTTTAGGGGTAGTGGGGTTTAAGCCTTTTAAGGCCTTTTAATAGTGTTTTGATTTGTAAATCATAGTTGTTTGTAAATTTACAGGTTGGCTTGCTCATTTTAGAGAAAGGTTGTGCTAAATTTTTGCAAGTTACTCATATTAAACTATTTATAATATTTATTAATTAAATGTGAAAAATGTAAATCGTCTATTCCTTCCAAGCTCTAGGCTATGGGTCATTGTCCGCCTAGTGCCTAGCGCCTTTTAGAACATTGATTCTAATAATAAATTACTGACCCCCAGTAACCCCTAATAATAAATTACTGACTCGTAGTTACCTCTAATATTTTTCTACATTTTTATCTTTACTTAGCACGATTTTGTTATAACTCTACCAATGACTCATGACTCTATTATATACTCGATTCTACAACAATAAGGGTTAAAACAAAGTATAAACGAGGGTAAAACACATTAATAATGTCGCATTTTATGCTCCTATCAACTACCCCACACTTATCTTTTGCTAGTCCCTTAGCAAAACTAAATACAAGACACTACTACTACTGCCCCTAAAACAATTGTCTCAGAATCTTAAGAACGCATAGCTTTCAAGTTTACACATTCGGATATAAGCACACAAATCTCAAGCTTCATAAACATGTATCACGGCATGAATAAGTGAGGAACGAAACATATAAGCATGTAACATGTAAGGTTAATCTGATCTTCCTCACTAAGCATACTCTCTTCTTTTCACACATGATATGGCAATATTCACTCAAATATATGCAAGAGAACAGATTGTAAGGCAACAAATAGTTTGCATATTTCATGTAACAACTGTATGCACGAATGGACCAAAACCATATGCTTAACTCTTGAGAAAATCTCCACAAATAAAGTACACCTATTTTAAGAATCATGAAAACGTTTTATAAGGGAAATAATGGGGCTCGGCTGCATAAGGTATGAATTTTAGGATAGGTGGTGCTAAAAACGTCACCAAGACTTAGCTTAGCTCGATTCTCCTTATGACTTCACTCCAAGGGCCGAATTTCATCTTATTGGACCCATACGTCATTCTTCTCTTCCCCAAGCATTGTAAAAACGAACAAAGGTCAACTATAACAATGATAGACCTTCAATTACACACAAACTCCAAATTCACAACACAAATTTTAGGGAGACTTAGCCATTTTGCATTCTAACCGTGCCTACTTTTTCTTTTCCTTTAGACTAATTTTTTTTTTCTTTTCTTTTTCTTTTTCTGTCCGATTCTATCTCTGCTTTTGCTTTCTGCTAGGCACGACATACATACAATTTTACATACAAAATTTTGGCTAAGTCTACCCCACACTTGCTTCACAACATCACTCCACATCAATGTTCCTTCAAAAAGATTTTGCCAAGTTTTGAAGACAATAAGGATATAACTATACTAAGCATAGGAATTTTATGAGGGTGATGAAAGAAAGACTCAATGTAGGCTCAATGGGGCTAACTACGGAGTCCCACGATGGGCACATGCTTATTTGGCTTTGGTGGTAATCCTAAAAAAAAACGTTTCCAATCCTTTTCAAAATCAAGGCATGTTATGACTATAAAGTTTCGAAAATCACCAAGAGCAAGTTCTAGCAATTCTAGAGTCCATCAAAAAGCTATAGCACATAGTCATTGAATATACAACGAATAATGAGGTTAATGTACCATCATGTTCGAAATTTTCAGAAATTTACACTCATGAAGAAAGCAATTTTGGCTCTAAAACTCACAAGGGTGTTATGGAAATAAACTAACCAAAACATGCATGCTTTATCAATCAAAACATATCTCAAGTGTTCATACCGATCACATAATTCATGAAACTCACAATTCGATTCTTTAAGTAAATGTACAACCATCATCTATGCATTCCAAGACATAATCATCCTAGAATATTTAGGGGCATCCTAAGACTCAAATCACAAATAAAACACACAAATCTTTTTGTATTTTTCTGAAATTTTCTGATATTTTTTTTCTTTGGTTTTCTAATATGACTTGAAACAAACAAATTAAAAATATGTGAAACATGTATCCCCACCCCACACTTAGAAAATTACATTGTCATCAATGTAAACCAAAAATAAAGTTGTAATTTCTAAGCATATGATAGTTCTAACAAATTCCACACAAATACAATTCAACCAAAAGAGTTAAGGGTTTAGAAAATACAAACTCTCGGTGATGGCTCCTTCACAATTTCGGTTGAGATGGGTTGCCTCCCATGTAGCGCTTAATCTTTATAGTCTTTTCAGTCTAGACTCTTTCATGTGTTCATCCGATCCGTATGATGCTCGGTACAGCAGTTCACTCAACATTGTCTCTCTGCAGCTCGGAAGACTACTATGCAGTGTCGTGGTTTGGTGCGTCGTGCACCTCTTGCTCATCAACTGTGTGCTCCACAAAAGACTTGTAGTAAGGCTTAAGTCGATGACCATTCACCTTAAACGATTTACCTGTTATTTCACTTTGAATTTCAATAGCACCATGAGAAAACACATTAGTAACAACATATGGACCAACCCAACGAGAACGTAATTTTCCGGGAAAAAGCTTAAGACGAGAATGAAACAATAGGACTTTTTGTCCCACATGAAACGTCTTCCTTCGTATCATCTTGTCATGATAAGCTTTCGTCTTCTCCTTGTAAAGCCATGCCGAATCATAAGCATCATTGCGGATTTCTTCAAGCTCATTGAGTTGTAGCTTTCTATGATTTCCGGCGGCATCAAGCTCCATATTGAAAGTCGTCACAGCCCACCAAGCTCGATGTTCCAGTTCCACAGGTAAGTGACAAGCCTTCCCATATACGATTCGAAAAGGAGACATCCCTATAGGCGTTTTATAGGCAGTCTTATACGCCCACAATGCATCATTGAGCCGGTCGCTCCAATCCTTCCTTGTAGGGCCGACGATCTTCTCTAGAATGCTCTTTATTTCTCGATTTGAAACTTCCGCCATGCCACTCGTCTGAGGATGATAGGGTGTCGATATCTTGTGTGTGACGCCATATTTCTTGAGCAAAGCTTCTATGGTCCGATTGCAAAAGTGTGAGCCTCCATCACTCACTACCAGAAAAAAGGCTTTTCCCGACGAAATAAAAAAAAACGGCCGACGAAAAAAAAATTTCGTCGGCTATTCCCAAGAATGGCCGACGAAATTTTTTTTTCGTCGCTAAAAAAAAATTTCGTCGGCTATTCCCCTAGAATGGCCGACGAAATTTTTTTTTCGTCGCTAAAAAAAAATTTCGTCGGCTATTCCCCTAGAATGGCCGACGAATTTTTTTTTTCGTCGCTAAAAAAAAATTTCGTCGGCTATTCCCCTAGAATGGCCGACGAATTTTTTTTTTCGTTGGTAAAAAAAAAAATCGTCGGCTATATTCATATTTAAGCCGACGAAAATTTTTGGAAGTATGGCCGACGAGTACTAGGTTTGATTTCGTCGGCTATGATTAAAAAAAAAAAAACAGCTTCCATTTTCTATCACTATCGACAAACCATTGCTTCGTCCTTTAAATGCAAATGTGTCGTGAAATAAGATATGACCGAAATAATGAAATACGTCAACGGTTGAAAAATGATAAGATTCTGACAAAATCTGTGTGCCGAATGTTGCGGTTAACTGTTTTTTACTTCCGTTTTCCTATGGGTAGCCTGACGGTCGGTAAATATTTTGAGGAAAATTTTTATACGATTAGTTGCGTCTCATCGATTTGAAACTATTATCTGTTGAAGGTCAGGCCAAAAAACGTCATTTAGACAGGCCAATTACCATTTCTAAGCGTTTGAAGGGTCGACTCACCCGGTTGACCGTCCCGATCGAGCCTTTAACGTTGTCAGATGTAGTTAGATTTTTTTTCATACATGTATTTAATCTTAACGGTGATATCTGACGGTTGGAATAGATTTTCCAAACTTTTATATTCAAAATCGGAACATATGCACTAATGTTCCTTAACTTGTTTACTAAACGTTTAAGTGAATGTATCGTTTCAAATAGTTACTATACGCTGAGTCTTCAAATGAAAATATGTCGTCAAATAAGATATGACCGAAATAATGAAATACGTCTACGGTTGAAAAATGACAAGATTCCGATAAAATCTGTGTGCCGAAATAATGAAATCAGTCAAAACCCGGTTTACTGTAGATTTGGCATCCGGCGTCCGAATGATGATTGTGATACCATTCCGGAAAGGGAACGACGCCAGGAACAAAACTCGTAGCTTTGCCACGACGTGTGGGCTTTTTCGGGCTTTCGAGTTCGTTTAGGTCCTCAAAACGGCATTTTAGTATGTTTTCATAGAATAGCCGACGAAACATTGCAATTCGTCGGCTATTCTCTGAGTTTAGCCGACGAAACATTGTATTTCGTCGGCTATACTCCAAAAAAAAAAATTTCCAAATCATAGCCGACGAAATTAATATATTTCGTCGGCTATACTCCAAAAAAAAAAAAGAAAAATTTCCAAAGCATAGCCGACGAAATTAATATATTTCGTCGGCTATACTCCAAAAAAAAAAAAAATTTCCAAAGTATAGCCGACGAAATATATTAATTCGTCGGCTATTCTCCTTCTAAATTTTTTAAATCCTCCCGCCTTTTTCTCTAAGTATAGCCGACGAAATTAATATATTTCGTCGGCTATTCTCCTTCTAAATTTTTTAAATCCTCCCGCCTTTTTCTCTAAGTATAGCCGACGAAATTAATATATTTCGTCGGCTATCCTCTAAGTATAGCCGACGAAATATATTAATTTCGTCGGCTATTCTCATTCTAAATCTTTTAAATCCTCCCGCCTTTTTTCTCTCCTCCTTCCCTCCCCCTCCTTCGGCCTCCTCCTCCTCCTTCCCCTCCTCCTCCTCCTCCGGCCTCCTCCTTCCCCTCCTCCGGCCTCCTCCTCCTCCTCCTCCTCCGGCCTCCTCCTTCCCCTCCTCCTCCTTCCCCTCCTCCTCCTCCTTCGGCCTCCTCCTCCTCCTTCCCCTCCTCCTCCTCCTCCGGCATCCTCCTTCCCCTCCTCCGGCCTCCTCCTCCTCCTCCGCCTCCTCATCCTCCTCCTTCCCCTCCTCCGGCCTCCTCCTCCGGCCTCCCCCTCCTCCTCCTCCTCCTCCCCTCCTCCTCCTCCTCCGGCCTCCTCCTCCTCCTTCCCCTCCTCCTCCTCCTCCGGCCTCCTCCTTCCCCTCCTCCGGCCTCCTCCTCCTTCCCCTCCTCCTTCTCCTCCTCCTCCTCCTCCGGCCTCCTTCTCCTCCTCCTTCTCCTCCTCCTTCCCCTCCTCCTCCGGCCTCCTCCTTCTCCTCCTCCTTCCCCTCCTCCTTCCCCTCCTCCTCCTTCTCCTCCTCCTCCGGCCTCCTCCTTCTCCTCCTCCTTCCCCTCCTCCTTCCCCCTCCTTCTCCTCCTCCTTCCCCTCCTCCTCCGGCCTCCTCCTTCTCCTCCTCCTTCCCCTCCTCCTTCCCCTCCTCCTCCGGCCTCCTCCGGCCTCCTCCTTCCCCTCCTCCTCCTCCGGCCTCCTCCTTCCCCTCCTCCGGCCTCCGGTATTTTTTTTTGCCCAAAATGCAGTTATAGCCGACGAAATTGACATTATTTCGTCGGCTATACTCCAAAAAAAAAAAAATTTCCAAAGCATAGCCGACGAAATTAATATATTTCGTCGGCTATACTCCAAAAAAAAAAAAATTCGAAAGCATAGCCGACGAAATTAATATATTTCGTCGGCTATTCTCTAAGTATAGCCGACGAAATAGCTCAAATTTCGTCGGCTATAACTTTAAAATATTAATATATTTGACCAAGCATAGCCGACGAAATCATTTTCGTCGGCCATAATTCGTCGGCTATACTTGGAATGGCCGACGAAATTGAAAATTTCGTCGGCCATTGGTATTACCGACGGCGTATTTCCGACGACTTATAGCCGACGAAAAATTCGTCGGTAAAGGGTATAGCCGACGAAATTTTGGCATAGCCGACGAAAAAAATTTCGTCGGCTATTCTCCCATATCTGGTAGTGACTGATCAAAACGCGAGGCATTCCAAACCTAGAAAAGATGTTAGTTTTCAAGAAATCTGTGACAACCTTAGAATCATTAGTTCGTGTGGCTTTTGCCTCCACCCATTTGGACACATAATCAACAGATAATAAGATGTAAAGAAAGCCCTTAGAAGAGGGAAAATGTCTCATGAAATCAATACCCCACACATCGAAAATTTCAACCACGGTAATAGGAGTAAGGGGCATTTGATCTCGAGCTCCAAGGTTTCCGGTTCGTTGGCACCTATCACACGTCATACAATGCGTGTATGCATCTTTGAAGATCGTAGGCCAATAGAATCCGCAATCTAACACCTTCAATGCCGTTCTTTTCGGTCCAAAGTGTCCTCCACATGCTTCTACATGACAAAAGGTAAGGATAGACTTGTGCTCACTCTCGGGAATGCATCGACGAAGAACTTGATCACTACATTGTTTCCATAGGTACGGCTCATCCCAAATGTGATGTCGTGCTTGCTTCTTCATCCGTGCTTTGCTTGCATGCGATACCGTGCTAGGAAAATTCCGAGACACTAGGTAGTTCACTATGGCAGCATACCAAGGCTGTCTTGCTTCCACACGAAAGAGTTGCTTGTCTGGGAAGGATTCTTGGATCGGCAATGCCTCCTCCTCTTGCACAATTCGGCTAAGGTGATCTACTACAACTTTCTCGCTTCCCTTCTTGTCTTTGATTTCGACGTCAAATTCTTGAAGTAAGAGAATTCATCGAATCATGGATCAACCTCGGCTTAGCATCCTTCTTCGTCATTAAATACCTCAAAGCTGCATGATCTGAATAAACCGTTACTTTAGAATTCAAAAGATATGAACGAAACATTTCTAAAGCAAAGATAACTGCTATAAGCTCTTTTTCAGTTGTGCATCATTTAGAGTTCTTGTGGCATAGTATATTGCATTCAGCAGCCTCTCCTTCCTTTGGCCAAGCACGGCTCCAACTGCATAGTCGGATGCGTCACACATGAGTTCGAATGGAAGACTCCAATCCGGTGGTGCCATAATCGGTGCCGTTGTGAGCAGCTCCTTCAACCGTTTGAAAGCAGCCTCACACTCTTCACTCCACACGAATGGAACTTCCTTTTGCAAGAGGAAACTCAATGGTTTCGAAACCAAGGAGAAATCCTTGATGAAACGTTGATAGAAACCTGCATGACCAAGAAACGAACAAACCTCTCTCAGGGTTGTGGGAGAGGGTAAGTGTTACATAACATCAATCTTAGCCTTGTCGACTTCTATCCCTCTTGCCGAAATTATATGCCCTAGAACTATGCCTTGTGTTACCATAAAGTGACATTTTTCCCAATTAAGAACAAGGTTAGTTTCTACGCATCTCTCAAGTATGAGTTCTAAATTCTCTAAGCATGCATCGAAATCTTTTCCATATACACTAAAATCATCTCTATAATACTTTCAATGAAATCCGAGAAAATAGAATACATACAACGTTGGAACGTACCTGGTGCGTTGCATAATCCAAATGGCATGCGTCGATAAGCAAATGTACCAAAAGGGCATGTAAAAGTTGTCTTCTCTTGATCGTCCGGATGTATGAAAATTTGGTTGTATCTGCTATAACCATCAAGGAAACAATAGAACTCATGGCCGGCAAGTCTTTCAAGCATTTGATCCATAAACGGCAATGGCATGTGATCATTCCTCGTTGTCGCATTGAGCTTCCTATAGTCGATACACATCTTATGGCCGGTCACCAAGCGTTGCGGCACAAGCTCATTCTTCTCGTTTCGGACAACTGTGACGCCACTCTTCTTAGGCACGACTTGGACGGGTGAAATCCAACGACTATCCGAGATTGGATAGATCACTCCACAATCTAACAACTTGATCACCTCGTCCTTCACAACTTTCATCATTGGGGGATGCAAACGTCGCTGCCCTTCTCTTGTCGGTTTCGCTCCTTCCTCAAGTAGAATTCGGTGAACACACTTTGTAGGGCTTATTTCCTTGATGTCCACCAAGGTTCAACCTATGGCGGTGTTGTGCTTGCTCAACACGGCTAGTAACTTCTTTTCTTGTTGGTTGCTCAACTTTGATTACACAATCACCGGAAGAGTATCACCTTTTCCAAGAAACACATATTTCAAGTGTTCAGGTAGAACTTTGCTCTAGTGTAGGGGCTGTTCCACAGATGGTAGCATTTTATTAGTGGTAATGGGAATTGACAAAGAAAACCTACTCATGTCGTAATAGGGGGCTGCCTCGAGTTCGGCAAGAACTTCAAGCAATGATGGTTCGAGCGCAGCCTCCTTTTCTTGTGATAAGCGTTCTCCTTTTTTGTCAAATCCGGCCCCTTGCTCCATAGCTAGTTGCTATGCATCCATGGTCTCAGTTAAAACCTGTACACAAGATTCAACAACATCATTAGCATAACAAGGTTTTAATTCTGAAACCGGATACCTCATGGCCTCAAAAATATTGAAGCTTATGATATCTCCATCAAACTCCATAGTTAGGTTGCCTTCGGCAACATCAATCCGTGTGCGGGTTGTCCTCATGAAGGGTCGGCCTAGGAGCAGTTGAGTATTGTTCAATGGCGAGTCCTCCATCTCTAAGACATAAAAATCAGCTGGAAAGATAAGATGGTTAACCTGCACAAGAACATCTTCAACATATCCTTCCGGATACTTGTTAGATCGATCAGCTAATTGGATAATCACATTGTCCTTTTTAAGAGGTCCTAGACTAAGGGATTGATACACATTTAGAGGCATAACATTAATGGAAGCCCCTAAGTCTAGCATGACATTATTAAAACGTGAATTTCCAATTACACATGGCACGGTAAAGCTGCCTGGATCCTCATCTTTGGTGGTAGCTTTCTTTGAATAACGGTCGATACCGTCTCGCTCATGCATACCACTTGCTCCTCACGAGTCCTCCTCCTTGTTGTGCATAGCTCCTTCAAGAATTTTGCATACTTTGGAATTTGTTTGATACACTCCAGCAAGGGTATGTTCACTTGCACCTTTCGGAATATGTCCAACACTTCCTCGTTGGATTTGTCTTTCTTGGTTTTAGTGAACCTAGAAGGAAAAGGTAGAGACAAAGATTGGTTAGCTTTAACTAAACCATTAGAGTTTGAATCGTTTACCTTTGGTGCCTCGTGGCTCGGCACATTCTCCTTTTTATAGGTTGCAGGATCTTTTTCCATATCTCGCTTCTTCATGGCTTCGATCTCTTCTTTGCTCGGCACTAGAGGCTCGGCCTCCTCTTCTTCATCCTTCTCGGCAGCCTCTTGCTCTTTGCTGCCGAGAGCTTGTTTCTGCTTTGGCACTCTCGGCCTTGGTTCCTCTAGTGTCTTTCCACTTCTTGTGACAATGGCTTGTGCTTGCTCCCTCCTTGGATTTGGTATGGTGTTGCTTGGTAGCTTTCCTTGCTCACTAAACTTCCCCATGAAGTCCACAACTTGCCTCATTTGCAACTTAAGTTCGGCAATATCATTGTTGCTTGCGGTTTGGCCGGCCACCAAGGTTTGAGTAGCGGTTGCAAGAGACTTGATGATATCATCATAGTTGGTAGGAGCTGCTGCTTGCATAGGCACGGCAAAGGGTGCCACTGGCTGCATAGGGGCTGCATAAGGCGCTTGAGGTCGTGGAGCAAATCCTTGTGGCCTTGGTTGAAATGGTATTTGATTCGGCTGCATAGGTGGTCGAAGAACATTGTCGTTGTTGGACCAACGAAAGTTAGGATGATCACGATATCTTGGATTGAAGTTGTTCGAGTAGGCACCTCCTTGATACCCTATGGCATTGGCTTCCTCAAACCCTTCACTCGGCATCACTTGGGGGCATTGATCAGTTACATGCTCGTCAGTGCACACACCACATACTTGAGCACGTCTCCCCTTGACGAGGTCGGCCACTATGTCGGCAAGTTTGTCTACCTTGTCCTCTAGTTTCGAGTTTGACGACGTCTCATTGACCTTCTCATGCTTCACAACATTGTCTCTCGTCATGCCGAATTGTTGGTTGTTCAATGCTCGCATTTCCAACAAAGCTCTTGCCGGTATCAGATCCATCTCTAAAAAGCTTCCACTAGCCGCGGAATCCAGAAACTCTCTCTCCATGACACGCAAGCCCTCATAAAAGTATTGAAGCAAGAGTCCCTCTCGTATGCCATGAGAAGGACACAAAGCGACGAGGGACTTAAACCTCTTATAGTAGTTGAAGAAAGTCTCATCTCCGGCTTGCTTCACGCTTGTGATTTTCTTCCTCAAGTCGGTGATGCGTGAAGCGGGAAAGTACTTTAGCAAGAACTCATCCGTCATTGTGTTCCAAGAGGTGATACGACCGGGAGGCACCTCAAACAACCACTCCTTTGCTTGATCTTCCAATGAGAACGGAAAAGCCTTCATTTTGAAGTGTTGCATATCGGTCCCTCGAGGACACATACTCTCGGTTGTAAAGTTGAACCATTGCAAGTGCTTGTTTGGATCCTCACTTGGCATGCCATAAAAGGACTTCAATTTGTGGAGAAATCCACTTTTCAGCTCAATCTCACCGGTTTTGCCGACCTCCAAGGGTGGATAGGTGATGTTGGAGGGTACGGCTCCTCCTCCTCCGGCCACATGGCCATTCTGTGCTCTGATTGAAGTCATGATTGATGGCTCGAGAAAGTTGAAGTTCAAGAAATCTTGAGGGAATGGCTAACAACTCAAACTCTGGCTCCTCTAAATCAAATTCGCACGATGATGCTCGAAGACTTGATGAAGTAACAAGAGAAGGTGATGATGGTGCCGAACTTGCTTCACTGCTTGATGACTCGGACTGTGGTAATGGCGTAGTAACTGCTATGCTGAGATCCTCGTTGATTCGTTGAAGACGTCCGCGGTTATCTCTTGTCCACAGATTTTCGGACATGCATAGTTCTGAGGATTCAACATAAGCAAGTTAGTATCGTTGTAAAGAAACAAAAATGCATGAATATACAATAAATTACAAGGCACGGCTACATTACAAGGACCATACATGAAAATTTCAAAGGCAATACAAGCATTACATGTACACGGCACAAACATGAAATCGGCAAGCGAAAGTTTAAAGCACACGAATTTTATGTGATCATGTAGTTTCTAAGTTTAATTGTTTTAAATTTGTTCTAACTCTCAAGGTACGTGGAGCAGAGGAGTTAACGGTGCAATGGACTGATATAGCCCCCGGTAGTATCATGCTTAATCCGATATACCTCGAGAGTTTGAACCACACAACATGTTTTATTTCAAGCCTCAAGGTTCACTCATGCCAAATCTATTTCAAGTTTCGAAGCTCGGTGGACATGCGGCCTAGGTGTTATCGTCTAGACACAAAATTGTTCTGTGGTTTCAGAAGGCTAGAACGAAAGTTCTAAGATGGAGCAAGGCAAGACTCGTTGTTGGACACCACGGAGGGCAAACCCCCTATCGACTCCCTCACCGAGAAGGAACATCAGTCTGTGGGCCTTGAGATCTAGTTAAACAAACCTTGACATCCAAATTAGAGACAAACGAACTAATAGGCGAACCTTTTGCCCCTTACTCTGTTAAGAACAACCTCGTGTTAACAGTACCACAAATGTCAATAAAAGCCGCCCTCAACCTCATGAGACCTTGAGAGATAACATGAAGGGTTAAGGCTAATATTAACAAAAGTGACCTTACCTATTCCTCTTCCCCTCGAAGCTCAAAATAAATCAAACACAAATAATCCTCTAAACCTCCTAACAATTTAACTGAGTTATTACAACATCACATATAACAAAAATTTCATGAAATAAACTCTACATGCTGAAACATATTTATATTTTACAAATCCGATCCCAAAATTTACGAAATTTACAAGACAAAAATACAATTTCCAACGAAATTTACAGCAATATATATACAATCACATTCATATAAAACAAGCTTTTATAATCCCCGGCAACGGCGCCAAAAATTGATGTGTACTCAAGCACGCATTAATTTACAACCCTGCAATTGTTAGTATATAATAATTAGGGATCGTTCTATCCGGGGATTAAGGGTACCTGAAATATAAGAATGTTAGACAAATCACACAAACATTTATACATATTTACAAACATGTAACGGAATCATGGGGGATATAGATTGGATCGGCAGTAAGCTGCCCCTAAAACTAAAACATGAAATTAAAATCCTAAATTACTATTTACAAGTGATCGACAATTCCACACAACACATAGCACGAAGAACACTCAATAGCATGCTTCAAACGACTCAAAGACTTCATACGGCAAGTAAGGTATTTCATGTATTTCCTATGACTTAACTCAACTCCAATTTTGATTAGAGCCCTTCGCGGTTCATCTAATCATTAAGACTTCAAAGATACTTAGAGCTAACTTCGCGTATCACCCTAAGTTGTATGCTAATCGGTTCAAAGACACTTCGCGTAGAAATCAAACATGAGAAGCATATAAGCACAATAAGCCAAATTGGAAACATATAAACAAGTAAGGCGTCACACATCTTATTTAATATGCAGATTTTCATAATTATGTTAACTCTATTAAGCAACCTAGATCGACCAACTTCGCGTCTAAAATCAACCTAAAATTACGTTGGTAAATAAAATCGCAACCCTAGGGACTTCCATGACAAAGGAGGCCCTAACATCACGATTCTTTGTGCACGAATTCATGAAAACCAATCAAGTGAATCATAGACATATACACGGCATACCTACTGCCCTTAATCAAAGAATACGAAAATCAACATCATTTGTTTGAAAGAATCGTTGCATAAACTTCAATAAGAAACCGAAATTATGTTCATCATACAAAACCAAAATAAAACCAAGTATTTTTATAACAACTAATGTGACTAAACAGAAAATATTACAAGCCATAAGAGATGGATCACACTTTAAAAACCTTGAGAAGCTTCAATCGGTGTGGTGGAGTGCACGGCTGAAGGTAGGATAGGATGCGATTTATGGTGGTGGAAGAGATGAGGTTTTGGCTTGGTATTTTCTGCCTAGAACTTGAGAGAACTTTGGTACAGTTTAGGCCTATGCTTGTGCAAGAATTGTGATGATCTTTATGTATGAAACTTGTGCCTTGATATAGAGGAGAGGCTGGGAAAAGTTGGCAGAAAAGAAACCTTCCCTTAGTTCACTAATGCAGCTGTAAGCTTCCCTTTGTCAACAAATGCAGCTCCATGCTTCCCTTAGTCAACAAATGCAGCTCCATGCTTCCCTTAGTTCACTATTGCAGCTGCAACCTTCCCTAGTCTTCATTTAGCTAAGCAACTCTCATTTAATGCATTTGGATGACTTTTTAGTGCAAAAACACAGAAATTTCTCTCAGTAGGCAGTAGGTTGTTCATCTCAGCAGACAGTGACCTTACTGCATTGTGAATGGCATAACTTCCTCCAGAAAATAGCTATTAATGTGATTTCAAATGTTCTGAAAACTAGACTTCCATAGCTTTCTATGCATATGTGGCTCACCTTCTGATTCTAAGTGAGCCGTCTGGGACAATCCGTGGAAGTCAAGCTATCCGGTAGGCTGCCAGTCAATCTTCTCGGCAGATGACCTTTTTGTGTTGTGACTAGCATAACTTCCTCCTCAGGGAAGATTTCGATGTGATTCAAAATTCTGTAGAAACAAGACACATAGAGATTTCTCTGTACAAAAGGATTTCTTCAAATTCCATGTGAAACGTCCAAAATAAATTCTGGAAGTTGAATGATGTGCACAGGAAATTCTGGAACTTTGCTGGATTGCATCCGATTTTTGCTTTGTAATTCTTGGCAACTTCTTTTGCTCCGATTTCTCTACTCCTTTCATTGCTCAATCATTGACATGTATACTACATATGAGAGAAGAGAAATTCATCACATACAAAGTCGAGGCTTTACAGATCTAATGAAACATCTCTAAGATTCCTTAAATCGGCAATTGACATTTTTCTACATTTTTATCTTTACTTAGCACGATTTTGTTATAACTCTACCTATGACTCATGACTCTATTATATACTCGATTCTACAACAATAAGGGTTAAAACAAAGTATAAACGAGGGTAAAACACATTTATAACGTCGCATTTTATGCTCCTATCAAGGCATACCTTCTGTTTTCTCCTGTTTTCTCCTTCGGAGGTTAATAGTTAACCTCTTTATTGTATATTTCTATTTTCTAGTTTCAGACGCTCTGATAACCATGGGTTGTAGTTAATTTTATTTTCACTTGAAAGACTAGGATGTGGTTTATGTAAAGATTTAAGAAGATTTGAATTGTTAATTATGTTATGGGAGTTGTTGGGAATATATGATGGTTGAAATTGAGTTGGAGGAGCAGATGGCTCCAGGAGGAAGGTGGCGGATATATGTTTTTGTTAAGGAGTGTATAGTTTGGTTCTTACAGGTAGGGCTGTCCATTTTTAAGGGAGATTATGCCAAATTTTTTTTCAAATGGACCCCGCAAGATTTACTTCAGTTTTAGGGTAAATTCCGAGGTGAGTCCTGACATAGTACCTCTGGCTGATGATCTGACTGCAGCGGATAGCCATCGTATGTTCTTTGGTGCTAATGTCATTATTAAGTATGTAAAATACATTACAGGTATCGAGTTGTATCTTTTAGACTATGCCTCGAGTACATCGATCTCTTAGGACGTTGTCCTTGCGTACGTAATAGGTATGTGGGTTATACCTATTCAATTTTGTATTGAAGCTTATCTGCCGTTTTAGCGTTAAGTTACGAGTTGAGAACTCGGATGTTTCGGCTCTATATCTCGAATTGGGACGGTGTCTTTTCTTTCTAAGGCTACAAAGTGAGACTTTTGTCTCTTATACACGTTGTGTTCTGTGAGTGGCGCAGTGACAGTATGATCGGTTTTGGGCTTGGTGTCGTGGCCTTACCGCGTGAGTAGTTAGAGGTGATTTCTGAAATGGCGATGCCGGGGATCTATCTAACCATTTTATGGTTAGTTTGGTAATTCGAATAAGGAAATTCTGGGGTTGCACCGAATTTGACAAGTGGCTTCATTCAACCGGTCCTTATATAAATATTTATATTTATACTTGATCAGCGACTGTTTTTGTTTCTATATGTTCTTATCGAAGATTTACGACGAAACTTCTGCGGATCCTGAGTTTTGATCCGTAATTCCGATTCTGAATCCGTGAGAGACTACGGATTCTTATTGACGCGGTCTCTCCATCTACGGTGGTTGGAGTGAGATTCAACAGTGACTTTCAGAAGGCTTCTCTCTCGAACAAAACCCGACCTCTTTTGTTCATCCATCCAAATGTGCTCAACCTCAATAGGTTATTGTGCAAGCCTTGTGCTTTAGAGTTCAGAATTTCTTCATCTACTTAAAGTTTCAGTATTATGATTGGTTTTGCTTTGGTTGATTTGGTGTTTGTGTTAAGGGTTTTGCAAGATTTGTTTAAGATGCTTGACTGCTGATTTCTAAAGTTGAGGTAGGAACACCATATTTTTTGTATATCTTGATTTTAAGCGGAATTCTATGCTTGGGTGCTATTGTTTTGTTATCTTTATAAACCTCAACTGTTTAGAAATTGACTTGTCAAAACCTAAACACATTTTTATGGGATGTGTGTATATATATGAGAATAGGAATAATTGGCTTTTGATAATAACTACTAAGAGCCGGTTTCTTATTCGCTCTGCAGTAAGTTGAATCAAAGCTCTTCTTTTATGGGATTTTCTTAACGCAAAGTTTTGTTCTTTTGACTATTTCTATATTATAAATGTGAGTTAGACTCAAAATTTTATTGCTGAAAGAAAGACGTGTGTTTAATTTTCAGCAAAAAACTGACTATATACGTATGACCTTCACTGTGTTTAATTCGTATACGCACATGTAGACATAACCGTTATGTTCCTTCTCTTACAAACATTTAACTTGGTTGCGGCAAAATGACTTTTATGTTTATATCGATTGCAGTTCACTATTTAAATGACCAAGTTCATTTGCTTATTTTATTTGAATTTTAAATTGCCTGAGAATCTAGTATGTTTCTCTTTAATGTGTTTCCTATGAATTTGAAAAGTTTCTAAACCGTCTATAGATTAATGAAAGCTCAGTGAATTTCTGGAGCCAATCTAAAGTTTCAAGTACTTTTCTTTTAATTCTTGGGTTATTTTCGCACTGTATTTCCCTCAAAATGATCGGTTTTGGCTGTGTATATCTACTTATTTATTTGATATAAAATAAAGTTGTGGTATGTTTTAGTACGGATATACATGTTGAGATTTAAAGTTTACGGTAAAACTAAAGCTATTATGCAGTCTTTCCTCTACTTTTCAGGATTTATGGCGAGTATTGATTCATCATGGATGTATTTATTTATCAACAAAGTTTATGTCGCAGCCTTCTCTTAATTTGTTCCATGTTCAAGCTTGGTTATCCAAAATTTAACAATTAATAAATTTTCCTTTCTCCAGGCTTTTATGGTCCAATTGATTTGGTAACATATGATTAGTTAAAATGTTTTACAGTTTTTGTTGGTCTTGTTTCTATCATAATCAAGTTCTGATACCCCTGAGTGGCTTCTTGCTAACTGTACTCTTTTCATCTAAGGACCCTTGTTGCATGCTCTTATTTACTCCCTAATGTTTAGTTCCTATTGAGGAACTGATTTGAATAGGTTTTACCATCGACCTTGATCATTCTGTAGTATCTTTGTTTTGTTTTCAAGGCAGTGTCTTTCACAATTATTGGAACGTAATCTGATTTCCAGTAACGTCTGTGATTTATTGTAGACATGTTTCTTGTTGGAAATGAGAATTATTTTCAAGGAGTTTGCTGCCTGTCAATATTTTAATATGTTATAAGAAAAGTGAATTCAAGTTCTTATTAAAAATCTGATTTATGTCTGCCTTAGTTTCAAAGAGATGGTTTATGATCTTATAGTGGCTGTATTTGAGTACGTTTATGATTTTATGTTTGTGTCAGCCATAACGTTTATATATTATTTACTTGTACAAGTCTGGTGAATAAAATAGTTTCTTGGGAAATTTAGTTTTGTTTTAACAAGCTGAGTCATGATTCGAGTTTGAATCGATTTATTCTTTCATGGTGTTCCAACTTTTATCTTGGTGTAAGGTTTGTTGGGTTTTGTTGCAACCCTATGTTGTTGGTCTTTACAAGAAAATATTTTCCTTGAGGATGTTACGTGATTGCCAGACTTACCTCGTTTCCAAGCTTGTTAAATATTTCTTTCTAAAATATTGTGGTTGAAGATTTCCTCTTTAAAGTCATTAAATATAGCATGAGGGAAGGATTGAATGCTGTGACTCAATTGAAGAGCACTAATAAAGCAAGTGACATTAGTGAAGTGAGTATGGAGAATGGTAATATGAGTCACAAATAGTTATTTTCGTACTGGTTTTGCGGGGCAATGCCAGGTAACTTGTTCGGAACGTTTCATTGTGACTTATAGCATAGCCTTACGAGAAAAAGGTTCCCATACTGACTCAAGAAGTGCTTCGAGTCAAGGCTTGTGTAAAGAATGTTCTGTCGAGAGTAATTTGCATTCTTATAAGTTGAACGACGTCTTGTCATTATGAGAATTTCTTTTGGGATCGTATTGTGGTGGGATCACTTGCTGATCCAGAGATGACTTGAGAAATCCTTATTTATGTGAATGTGGATGTGTGTTTTCATGAGGTAACCATTGTTTTGGGTTATTCTCATATGAGTTCTCGTGGGACGAGATGTCGACTGAAACGTCGATAACTAAATTGAGGCATCGATAATCTTATTTCTAGAGAAGCAATGAGAGGTCAATACCTCCATTCATTTCTTGGCATATACGCAAATTTCGTTGACGAAATTTTTATAAGGAGGGGAGAATTGATACGACCCGAATCTCGAGTTACTTTTGACAGTTTTATCTTTTATTTTTACGTTCTGAGAAATTATTTTTACGATTCGAAAGTCCTAAATGTTGACTTTTAATTAAGTTGACCCAACGGAGAATTTTATTTCTCGACGAGATAGAAGACCTCGTAACGAGTTCGTGGACATGTGGTACGTTTAATTTGGAGTTCGCATGAAGAAATTACGACGTAAAAACCCGAAACTTTTCGTTTTTAGGACGAGTATAAATAGCCGGGGGGAAAATTTCCCGAAATGGAAATTCCCCATTTCTTTTCTTTTCTTTCCTCTTTCTCTCTCTTCTTCCCCGACTCGGCCCGAGCCCCACCGACCCAGGCGCCGAGCTCCGCCCTTCGCCGTCTGGCCACCAATCGGTGCGCCACCGGTGTCGATCTGCTCGTTTCCTCCTCCTCGTCACGTCTGCAGTAGTGGTTCGAGACGAATTGCCGTCGTTTGGATGAACGAAGGTGGAGACCGTTAGACACAGTCGAACAAGAACTACTTCCTCAGGGCACCGATCGGCCCGATTCCATGGGGGAAAGAGAGCTTACGGTCTACACGTTGTTTTCATGAAGGGAATTGGTCCGAATCAGTCAAGGTAAGAGGAAATTAGGATTTGAAATTTTTAGGGTTTTTGTGAATTTTGGTAGAGGTTGTGATTTTGATGTTTTTGGTGTAATTGGAGGCTAGAATTGAGTTCAGGACATTGATTTGAGTCTAATAGGTGTAATTTGGTACTCGATTGGTGGAAATTAGGAAAAATTGGAGGTGGAGGAAGTCCGGCCGCCTTGTCGGCCGCCGTTTGCGGCGGCTGAGGCTGGTTTTGGAGGCGGGGAGGCGGGGACGAGGTCCTGAGGGGGTGGCGATGATATTGGGTGATTTTGGAGTTGATTGGAGGCATTTCTGGCCTCCTGTGGCTGAGCTGCGGGCGGCGGCGATGCGGCTGCCGGTGGCTGAGGAAGAAGAAGGGTAAATAATTTTGGTAAAAAGTGAAAAGTAAAACGGTAAAAGGTGAAAAGTAAATAGTAAACAGTAACAGTAAAAGGTAAACAGTAAAAGTAAATGGTAAATAGTAATTCTGATTTTGACCATTTACTATTGACTTTCCAAGTTACTGTTTGACTGTTGGTCGCATCACCTAACTAATATTATGTGCAAATTTGTGATGCTTCCTACTCCCAAGAATAGGAGGTAAAGTTTTAGTATAAGGGGAATAAGTAAGAGTATCATACCCAAGAGATTGGGGGAAACTCTATCCTAACTAGATTACCGAAAAATAAAACCTAGAAAACACATGCAATCTACTTTTTACAACTCACAACTTTAGCCCTTTGGAAGCTAAGGTAATGATGATGGTAATAACAAGAAGTGGTGAATCGGCTTGATTGATTTTAGATTTAAACTAACTAAGTCTTGCGTAAAAGTAATCTATGATAATTAAATTGTAGAGACTAAATTAACAAGAAGAGTAGAGGCTTAGGCATCACACCTACCCTAACTCATGCACAAATGTAATTTAAAAGTTGATGTGAAACATGCTTGACAAATATTCCCCTAGTGCTTTGGTGAAGCTACCAAGAAACTAACTAATCATGCAATTTAACAAAGTCTTTTGGAGCCAAGTTAAATCACACAACCTTAATTCCAATTATATTACCTTATAATACAAGTGGGCTATGTACCACAAGCCTAACGCCCCCTTAGAGCAATTAAACTCACGGTACAAGCATTAAGACCAAAGTAAGAAATTCAAGAAACTTAGTACTTCCCTTAAGAAATACTAAGCCACCACCTAAAGGCTACTCATGCTCATAGATTGCAGAAGTTGTCAAA
This sequence comes from Potentilla sterilis, assembly GCA_963682095.1. NCBI lineage: Eukaryota > Viridiplantae > Streptophyta > Magnoliopsida > Rosales > Rosaceae > Potentilla > Potentilla sterilis. Next base: position 24,832,909 of record OY821766.1, read on the forward strand.
TTCAAGTTTCTAATTCATTAGTTATCTAAACATGTTTCCTAGGTGACAAGCTAGTTAACACATTTAGTAAGCACAAAGTGTAGAAGCCATAGATTCAAACATGCATCAACATCAAACTTAAAGGAAAATTACATTGTTTGCACAAGTTTGGCTAGGGGCTGCCCTAGCCTCAAATCCAACTACTCACTACTCATTACATACAACAAAGCCATGAACTTGAAATACATCAAAGTAAAAAGGGAAGGAGAGCAAGGAGAAAGAGAAAGATTACCAAGGGTTTGGTATCAAGATACCAAACCTTACCTCTAGGTACCCTACTACCCACAAAGATGTAAGAGAAGAGAGTGCTTCTATGTATGGTACTAATGGGTCCTAACAAAGAAAGAACTCCATCACCACCATACACAATCCACACAATCTAATATGAATAAAGAACAAGGCTTGAGGATGAATAGTGAGAGAAGAAGGAAATGGGTAAGAAAGTGCTTCCAAGAATGGTATTAACGGGTTCTAAGATAGGAAGAACACCATTAACACCATGCTAATCCACACAATCTTGAAGAAACAAGCTTGTAGTATAAAATATGAGTAAAGGATGAAGAGAAGTGAAGTGGGTGTGGCTTTGGTGAAACCCCCAAGCTATCACAACTCCTTCTTATACCAAAACTAAAACTACAAGCTTGCAAAATGAGAGAGAGGAAGAGTAAATTCGTCCAAAATGAGAGAGGGAGGTATAAATACGCCTAAAGTGATGAATGAAGGGTGGAGATGCAAGGAAATGAAGGGCTAGATGTGGTGGACAAAGATGGAAGCACAAATTGTGGATCTAGTCTTTATAAAATGACTAAAAACCTCAAAGATATTTTGATGGAGAAGGAAAATGTAAGGGCACTCTTGATATTTGGCCATAAGGATAAGGGGACAAAGTCAACATCAAAGGGACAAAGCCAAAGATGTCACTTTCACTTGTCTTCTTCTCATTTGAATTTAAATCAACAAGTCTTTTTCCCTCCAATGCTCCTCACTTGTTGAATATCAGCCATCACCATATTCCAGCCGCTGGAGTTTGACCGGAGTTCTGCCCGTTGACCGGTTAATTTCGTCTTTTAGTGAAATTTCCGGTTTTGCTCGTATGGCTTCAATTCTTCACCCGGTTTCTTCAATATGTGCTAGATCCACCTTTTTGACTTGTTTCCCATCCTTAGCTCCATTTCCTAGCTTGAATAGGAAACGTGATAAGAAATAGATAAAATACGAAAAGATAAAGCAAAAGAATAAGAATAATACAACAATTATTAGGTAATTATTGACCAAACATTGACCAGTAATTTTTACTGTTGACTTACCGTAAAAAGGGTAAAAGCTGATTAAAAGGGTTTTACGACGAAATAATCAGAAAAGGATTGGATCGGACTCGAGATGGGTGTCCTGAGTAATTTTGAGACGTAATTTCAATACCGATAACAATAATTTAAATGGAGTTATTCAGACGAATGAGGACGTCGTAAATTTCACTTTATAATCAAATTTAGAGTTTTGAGATACCTTTTAAATACGTCTCTGTTACAGGTCGAGAAGTTACTCGACGGAACGAGAGCGCGGATTTCGGCACACTCGGCCTTGCAGTGAGTGAATTTTTATTTTAAATAAATGCATGCATAATTGTTTTAATGAAATGCAGTTTATTTGAAATAAATGATTTGAGAAGCATGAGAATTCATATAATTAGAATGAAATGATATTTAAAGAAATATATGGTTTTGGGGCTATGTTTTTACTACTATTTTAATAGTATGTGATTTTACCCGGAAACGAGGTTTCCGGAAATAGTATGTTTTAATTATTCATAATTTGATTATGTTGAATAAATTTATGTGTATTTAAATGTAGACCGGAAATGAGATTTCCGGGGATTTAATGTTTTCGAATTTGTGATTTTTCGACATGTGAGACATATCGATGTTGTATATATATTTTTCTATATTATTTTACGGCATACTGGATATGTCGGATATATATGAAAATATTTTGAGGCTATGTATGATTATTGTAAGCCTCAGACGTACGGTCGGGGACCGTACCGATTTATGATATATAAGGGGAAGCGTACTTTCAGTTTTGTTTTCGTATTTTCACCATATCAGGGTCCAGATATATATTGATGCTAGCTAGCTTAGTCGCCTGATCCCATGCGAGGTGAAGAATTGACCACATAGGTCAGATTCACGCTCGGTGGTCGACGTGTACAGGCATAGCGTGGGACGGTATAGAGTCTTGGAGGTTCGACCCTTAGCCTAGGAGGCTTAATAGTAAATGGTGGTAATGACGTTCCCCTGTCTATTATATGACCAATGGGATTGGTCATGATTTTTATATTATGTGGTTTCCGGGAATATTTTCTCTATGAGACATTCTGTTATTTAATAAATTCCCGAACCAGCGGGGCTGGGGTTTTTATGTGACCAATGGGATTGGTCGTGAAATATTATGAATTGTTTTGAATATATATATATATATATATATATATATATATATATATATATAAACAAAATAATTATTTGTTTATTTGATTATATCAGCGGGGCTGATTTTTAAATACGATTTTCTTAAAACGCGAGACGTTTTATTAAAACGCATGCATTGTGGTTTTTATTTCTAAAATATTGGGAAAATAATATGATACTTTCATTTAAGGTATTATATTAAATTATTTTATTTTTATCCACTCACAACCTTTTGATTTACTTTCCCCTGGGCCCTTCGTTTTAAATCGCCCAGTTTGCAGACTAGTTTATTTGAGGTCAAGAGTACTCGGAGTCGAGGCATAGTCTTCGCCATCTTTGCTTCCGCTTGGTAGGATCTATTGATCCTTTTTCTTTTTGAATTTTGTATTCCCATTTCTTTATTAGATGACTCTAAGGACTTGTAAATAAATTAAAAGTGATTTTGTATTTGTCCTGTGGAAGTTGTTTGAATTTTTGGGAGAGGAGGTGTCTCTTGGAGTAAGGATGGTGATTGTTGAAGTGTTTTCTGTTGTTTGGCAGGTTTGGGTTGTCCATATTAAGAGAGGTCATGCCGATTTTTCGGTAAAATCCCTCTTAAAGTGGTCCCCCAGGACCTTATCCCGATTTCAGAGGGAAATCCGGTTCGGGTCCTGTCATTTATCCCTAATTCGGGTCCGGTCGATTTTTGACGTTCTCGAAATCCACCAAACCCCAACTTTTTATATTTCTAGTAACCTCCTAATACCAACGGAAGTGAACTTTTTTTGTCATATCATTAATTTTCCCTCATTTTTCTTTGCATTTATCCTTAATTCTTAATAAGTAGTTAAGGATCGTAAGTGAATTGAGGTTCTTTTAAATTCTCCAAAACCCAACTTTTTAGCCTTCTAGGGACCTTCCAAAACAACAAAGAATGATCTTTTTCTTCACGGCTTCAATTTCACCCCATTTTTCTTGGAATTTTAACAAATCATCAAGTTTCGTTCAATTTTTGACGTTCTAGAAATCCAGTAAAACCCAACTTTTTTTCCTTCTAGGGACCTCCTAATACCAACAGGAGTGAACTTTTTTGTCATATAATTAATTTTCCCTCATTTTTATTTGCATTTATCCCTAATTTTTAACAAGTAGTTAAGGATCGTAAATGAATTTAGGTTCTTTTAAATTCTCCAAAACCCAACTTTTTAGTCTTCTAGGGACCTCCCAAAACCTACAAGAGTGGTGTTTGAACTCATTGTCTCAATTTCACCCCATTTTTCTAGAAATTTTAACAAATTATCAAGTTTCGTTCGATTTTTGACGTTCTCGAAATCCACCAAAACCCAACTTTTTATCCTTCTAGGGACCTCCTAATACCAACGAGAGTGAACTTTTTTGTCATCTCATTAATTTTCCCTCAGTTTTCTCTACATTTATCCTTAATTTTTAACAAGTAGTTAACGATCGTAAGTGCATTGAGGTTCTTTTAAATTCTCCAAAATCTAAGTTTTTAGTCTTTTAGGGACCTCCCAAAACAACCAAGAATGATCTTTTTCATCATGGCTTCAATTTCACCCCATTTTTCTTGGAATTTTAAATCATCATCACGTTTCTGTTGATTTTTGACGTTCTCTAAATCCACCCAACCCCAACTTTTTATCCTTCTAGGGACCTCCTAATACCAACGGCAGTGAACTTTTTTTTCATATCACTAATTTTCCCTAATTTTTCTTTGCATTTATCCCTAATTTTTAACAAATAGTTAAGGATCGTAAGTGAATTGAGATTCTTTTAAATTCTCCAAAATCCAAGTTTTTAGTCTTTTAGGGACCTCTCAAAACCTACAAGAGTGGTGTTTGAACTCATTGTCTCATATTTCACCCCATTTTTCTTGGAATTTTAACAAATCATCAAGTTTCTGTCGATTTTTGACGTTCTCTAAATCCACCCAACCCCAACTTTTTATCCTTCTAGGGATCTCCAAATACCAACGGCAGTGAACGTTTTTTTTCATATCATTAATTTTCCCTCATTTTTCTTTACATGTATCCCTAATTTTTAACAAGTAGTTAAAAATCGTAAGTGAATTGAGGTTCTTTTAAATTCTCCAAAACCCAACTTTTTAGTCTTCTAGGGACCTCCCAAAACCACCAAGAATGATCTTTTTCTTCACGGTTTCAATTTCACCCCATTTTTCTTGGAATTTTAACGAATCATCAAGTTTCGTTCGATTTTTGACGTTCTCGAAATCCACCAAAACACAACTTTTTATCCTTCTAGGGACCTCCTAATACCAACGGGAGTGAACTTTTTTGTCATATCATTAATTTTCCCTAATTTTTATTTGCATTTATCCCTAATTTTTAAAAAATAGTTAAGGATCGTAAGTGAATTTAGGTTCTTTTAAATTCTCCAAAACTCAAGTTTTTAGTCTTTTAGGGACCTCCCAAAACCTACAAGAGTGGTGTTTGAACTCATTGTCCCAATTTCACCCCAGTTTTCTTTGAATTTTAACAAATCATCAAGTTTTTGTCGATTTTTGACGTTCTCTAAATCCACCCAACTCCAACTTTTTATCCTTCTAGGGACCTCCTAATACCAACGGCAGTGAACTTTTTTTTTCATATTATTTCCCTCATTTTTCTTTGCATTTATCCCTAATTTTTAACAAGTAGTTAAAAATCGTAAGTGAATTGAGGTTCTTTTAAATTCTCAAAAATCCAACTTTTTAGTCTTCTAGAGACCTCCCAAAACAACCAAGAATGATATTTTTCTTCATGGCTTCAATTTCGCCCCATTTTTCTTGGAATTTTAACAAGTCATCAAGTTTCGTTCGATTTTTGACGTTCTCGAAATCCACCAATACCCAACTTTTTATCGTTTTAGGGACCTCCTAATACCAGCGGTAGTGAACTTTTTTGTCATATCATTAATTTTCCCTCATTTTTCTTTGCATTTCTCCCTAATTTTTAACAAGTAGTTAAGGATCGTAAGTGAATTGAGGTTCTTTTAAATTCTCCAAAACCCAAGTTTTTAGTCTTTTAGGGAGCTCCCAAAACCTACAAGAGTGGTGTTTGAACTCATTGTCTCAATTTCACCCCATTTTTCTTGGAATTTTAACAAATCATCAAGTTTCTGTCGATTTTTGACTTTCTCTAAATCCACCCAACCCCAACTTTTTATCCTTCTAGGGACCTCCGTATACCAACGGTAGTGAACTTTTTTCTCATATCATGAATTTTCCCTCATTTTTCTTTGCATTTATCCCTAATTTTTAACAAGTAGTTAAAAATCGTAAGTGAATTGAGGTTCTTTTAAATTCTCCAAAATCCAACTTTTTAGTCTTCTAGAGACCTCCCAAAACAACCAAGAATGATCTTTTTCTTCATGGCATCAATTTCACCCCATTTTTCTTGGAATTTTAACAAATTATCAAGTTTCGTTCGATTTTTGACGTTCTCGAAATCCACCAAAACCCAACTTTTTATCCTTTTAGGGACCTCCTAATACCAGCGGTAGTGAAATTTTTTGTCATATCATTAATTTTCCCTCATTTTTCTTTGTATTTCTCCCTAATTTTTAACAAGTAGTTGATAGGAGCAAAATGTGCGACGATATTAATATGCTTATGCCCTCATTTATGCTTCGTTTAGCCCTTATTTATCTAAGATAGAGTCATAATTTAGTTTAGTGTCAATTTGGTAGAGGTTTGGAAAAATGTGCTTAATTGTCCGAAAAATAACTAAGAATAGAACTCTGAAGAAATAAAGTAAAACATGTCTTTTTCGTGATTCTGAGGCTTGTGTCAATGTGACTTATCGTTTTCCAACTTTGATGAAATTTGGTGTGCATATATTTGGCAAGCTAAAGTATGTTGTGTCAAAATTTCAGATCAATCGGAGTTCGGGAATTCACCCAAAAGATGGCTGCAACTTGGCAGTTTGAGCAAAACGATCTAGGGACTACCAGGATTTTCCTGGGACTGTGTCCTGAATTCCGGGACTTCTGTACGACGCATCACTTGGAATCAGAGGACGTGTCTTATATGGATGGAAAGCACTACAAGTCTAGTTTCTCTGGGACTTGAAATCGCATCAATCGGAGCTCTGAGGAGGAAGCTATGTCGAATTTACTGAAGCAAGGCCATTCTGCCGGGAAAACTGAAGTTTCCCGGTTGCATCAGGATAACTCTCCTTTGGATTTTTGGGAGCATGGATCGGATATTATGGACCTAAAGACTTGCTGGACATGTCCATGCCATCCTAATGATGCCAATTGAAGTCCAAGATCAGAAGAAGAAGTCCAAGAGAAGCATTACTTTGTCAACAAGGAAACTTAAACCAACTAAGACAAGGAATTGCCATTCCTTGTGTTGCCGGCAAAGCCCTAGACTCTTCCCTATATAAAGCCAACGAAATTTCAGAATAAAGTTGTCACATCTTAAGCCAAAACACAAAGCCACAAACTCTACCAAAATTTCCCAAGAATCCTACATTGAAGAGTTAGCCGAAACCACCACCATCACCACCAAAATCCTGCCGATACCACCATCATCATCTACCATCGGATCAACACCAAGTTGCTGCTTCAAAGGTGTCTACAAAGTGTAATCCACTCCCTACTTTCGGTGTAACAATTTATTCTTTGTAGTTATGTTTAATTTTGTCTATGAAGTTAGCATGAATTCTTGGTTTCAGATTGTATGTCTATGTATGACTCGACTTGGAATTCGGTTTTATAAATTTCTTGTTAAAAATATCTTTGATTCGATGCTTAGGTCTAGAACTAGGTTTCGGTTTCAATGAGTCTTTTGCATGTAAATTGTAATACAAACTTGTAAAAATCGTACACTAGATAAATCGGACAATAAGTAATGATGCATGCTTTGGATTAAAATCGGTTAGAACTAAGGTTAGAGCACAAAAACCGACACATTAGTTTTGTTTTAAGCATTTGTTGTTTGACATATAATTCTAAATGCTAGGTTTCACATGATAGAGTTCGGTTGAGTCATGCTAGTAAGTAGATTTTAATTAACTCGCCTAAGATCCAATAGCCTTAGAACTTGCATGTTAAATAAGATGATTGACAACCTTACTTGTTTGCTAGTCTTCGATTTTAGACTCATGTACTTCAATGTTAAAACGTTTAAAACCGGATTAGCATAAACTTTAGGATCGATTGCGAATAGCCTGATTTTAAAACATTAGAGGTCTTACAATTACTTAAATGGGCGAATAGCACCTGATTGTGGTCGAAATTGAATTAAGTCTAAAGTCATGTCATTGCTTGTTCCTTACCTTCTTGTGTGTAAGTCTTGCTTGTTAAAAAATTGTGTGCTAAGTGCTTGTGTGAAAGATGTTGACCAAAACTTGTAAATAATAGTTTTAGGTTTAATTTCGTGTCTAGTAGTTAAAGGGGCAGCCACATTCAAAATCCCCCCATGTTTGTGACGTTTCAATGTAAATATTTTTGAATATATTGTGCAAACATTCTCATGTTTCAGGTATCCTTAATTCCCGGCTAGAACGATCCCTACTTATGTCTATCCTACTAATGATTGTAGGGTTATAATTTGTGCAAGCCTCGTGGCTCACATCAGTAGTTAAGGATCGTAAGTGAATTGAGGTTCTTTTAAATTCTACAAAACCCAACTTTTTAGTCTTCTAGGGACCTCCCAAAACCTACAAGAGTGGTGTTTGAACTCATTGTCTCACTTTCACCCCATTTTTCTTGGAATTTTAACAAATCATCAAGTTTCGTTCGATTTTTGACCTTCTCGAAATCCACCAAAACACAACTTTTTATCCTTCTAGGGACCTCCTAATACCAACGGGAGTGAACTTTTTTGTCATATCATTAATTTTCCCTCATTTTTCTTTGAATTTATCCCTAATTTTTAACAAGTAGTTAATGATCGTAAGTGAATTGAGGTTTTTTTAAATTCTCAAAAACCCAACTTTTTGGTCTTCTTGGGACCTCCCAAAACAACTAAGAATGATCTTTTTCTTCACGGCTTCAATTTCACCCTATATTTCGTGGAATTTTAACGAATCATCAAGTTTCGTTAGATTTTTGACGTTCTCGAAATCCACCAAAACCCAACTTTTTATCCTTCTAGGGACCTCCTAATACCAACGGGAGTGAACTTTTTTGTCATATAATTAATTTACCCTCATTTTTCTTTGAATTTATCCCTAATTTTTAACAAGTAGTTAATGATCGTAAGTGAATTGAGGTTCTTTTAAATTCTCCAAAACCCAAATTTTTAGTCTTCTAAGGACCTTCCAAAACCTACAAGAGTGATGTTTTAACTCATTGTCTCAATTTCACCCCATATTTCATGGAATTTTGACAAACCATCAAGTTTCGTTCGATTTTTGACGTTCTCGAAATCCACCAAAACCCAAACTTTTATCCTTCTATGGACCTCCTAATACCAACGGGAGTGAACTTTTTTGTCATATCATCAATTTTCCCTCATTTTTCTTTGAATTTATCCCTAATTTTTAACAAGTAGTTAATGATCGTAAGTGAATTGAGGTTCTTTTAAATTCTCCAAAACCCAAATTTTTAGTCTTCTAGGGACCTCCCAAAACCTACAAGAGTGATGTTTTAACTTATTGTCTCAATTTCACCCCATTTTTCTTGGAATTTTAACAAATCAAAAGTTTCGTTTGATTTTTGACGTTCTCGAAATCTACCAAAACCCAACTTTTTATCCTTCTAGGGACCACTTAATACCAACGAGAGTAAACTTTTTTGTCATATCATTAATTTTCCCTCATTTTTCTTTGAATTTATCCCTAATTTTTAACAAGTAGTTAATGATCGTAAGTGAATTGTGGTTCTTTTAAATTCTCCAAAACCCAACTTTTTAGTTTTCTAGGGACCTCCCAAAACCTACAAGAGTGATGTTTTAACTCATTGTCTCAATTTCATCCCATTTTTCTTGGAAATTTAACAAATCATCAAGTTTCTGTCGATCTTTGACGTTCCCTAAATCCACCCAACCCCAACTTTTTATACTTCTAGGGACCTCCCAATACCAACGGGAGTGAACTTTTTTGTCATATTATTAATTTTCCCTCATTTTTCTTTGAATTTATCCCTAATTTTTAACAAGTAGTTAATGATCGTAAGTGAATTGAGGTTCTTTTAAATTCTCCAAAACCCAAATTTTTAGTCTTCTAAGGACCTTCCAAAACCTACAAGAGTGATGTTTTAACACATTGTCTCAATTTCACCCCATATTTCTTGGAATTTTGACAAATCATCAAGTTTCGTTCGATTTTTGACGTTCTCGAAATCCACCAAAACCCAAACTTTTATCCTTCTAGGGACCTCCTAATACCAACGGGAGTGAACTTTTTTGTCATATCATCAATTTTCCCTCATTTTTCTTTGAATTTATCCCTAATTTTTAACAAGTAGTTAATGATCGTAAGTGAATTGAGGTTCTTTTAAATTCTCCAAAACCCAAATTTTTAGTCTTCTAGGGACCTCCCAAAACCTACAAGAGTGATGTTTTAACTTATTGTCTCAATTTCACCCCATTTTTCTTGGAATTTTAACAAATCATCAAGTTTCTGTCGATTTTTTACGTTCCCTAAATCCACCCAACCCCAACTTTTTATACTTCTTGGGACCTCCCAATACCAACGGGAGTGAACTTTTTTGTTATAATATTAATTTTCCCTCATTTTTCTTTGAATTTATCCCTAATTTTTAACAAGTAGTTAATGATCGTAAGTGAATTGAGGTTCTTTTAAATTCTCCAAAACCCAAATTTTTAGTCTTCTACGGACCTTCCAAAACCTACAAGAGTGATGTTTTAACTCATTGTCTCAATTTCACCCCATATTTCTTGGAATTTTGACAAATCATCAAGTTTCGTTCGATTTTTGACGTTCTCGAAATCCACCAAAACCCAAGTTTTTATCCTTCTAGGGACCTCCTAATACAAACGGGAGTGAACTTTTTTTCATATCATTAATTTTCTCTCATTTTTCTTTGCATTTATCCCTAATTTTTACCAAGTAGTTAATGATCGTAAGTGAATTGAGGTTCTTTTAAATTCTCCAAAACCCAACTTTTTAGTCTTCTAGGGACTTCCCAAAACAACCAAGAATGATCTTTTTCTTCACGGCTTCAATTTCACCCTATTTTTCTTTGAATTTTAACGAATAATCAAGTTTCGTTAGATTTTTGACGTTCCCGAAATCCACCAAAACCCAACATTTTATCCTTCTAGGGACTTCCTCATACCAACGGGAGTGAACTTTTTTGTCATATCATTAATTTCCCCTTATTTTTGTTTGCATTTATCCCTAACTCTTAACAAATAGTTAAGGATTGTAAGTGAATTGAGGTTCTTTTAAATTCTCCAAAACCCAACTTTTTAGTCTTCTAGGGACCTCCCAAAACCTACAAGAGTGGTGTTTGAACTCATTGTCTCAATTTCCCCCAATTTTTTTTGGAATTTTAACAAATCATTAAGTTTCGTTCGATTTTTGACGTTCTCGAAATCCACCAAAACCCAACTTTTAATCCTTTTAGGGACCTCCTAATACCAACGAGAGTAAACTTTCATATCATTAATTTCCCCTAATTTTTGTTTGCATTTATCCTTAATTCTTAACAAGTAGTTAAGGATCGTAAGTGAATTAAGGTTCTTTTAAATTCTCTAAAATCCAACATTTTAGTCTTCTAGGGTCCTCTCAAAACCTAAAAGAGTGGTGTTTTCACTGATTGTCTCAATTTCACCCAATTTTTTTTTGGAATTTTAACAAATCATCAAGTTTCGTACAATTTTTGACGTTCTCGAAATCCACCAAAACCCAACTTTTTATCCTTCTAGGGACCTCCTAATACCAACGGCAGTGAACTTTTTTGTCATATCATTAATTTTCCCTCATTTTTCTTTGAATTTATCCCTAATTTTTAACAAGTAGTTAATGATCGTAAGTGAATTGTGGTTCTTTTAAATTCTCCAAAACCCAACTTTTTAGTCTTCTAGGGACCTCCCAAAACATGCAAGAGTGGTGTTTTCACTCATTGTCTCAATTCCACCCCATTTTTCTTGGAATTTTAACAAATCATCATGTTTCGTTCAATTTTAGACGTTCTCGAAATCCACCAAAACCCAACTTTTTATCCTTCTAGGGACCTCCTAATACCAACGGGAGTGAACTTTTTTGTCATATCATTAATTTTCCCTCATTTTTCTTTGAATTTATCCCTAATTTTTAACAAGTAGTTAATGACCGTAAGTGAACTGTGGTTCTTTTAAATTCTCTAAAACCCAACTTTTTAGTCTTCAAGGGACCTGCCAAAACCTACAAGAATGATGTTTTAACTCATGGTCACAATTTCACCCCATTTTTCTTGGAATTTAAACAAATCAAAAGTTTCGTTCGATTTTTGACGTTCTTGAAATCCACCATAACCCAACTTTTTATCCTTTTAGGGACCACTTAATACCAACGGGAGTGAACTTTTTTGTCATATCATTAATTTTCTATCATTTTTCTTTGAATTTATCCCAAATTTTTAACAAGTGGTTAATGATCGTAAGTGAATTGTGGTTCTTTTAAATTCTCCAAAACCTAACTTTTTAGTTTTCTAGGGACCTCTCAACACCTACAAGAGTGATATTTTAACTCATTGTCTCAATTTCACCCCATTTTTCATGGAATTTTAACTAATCATCAAGTTTCGTTCAACTTTAGACGGTCTCGAAATCCACCAAAACCCAACTTTTTATCCTTCTAGGGACCTCCTAATACCAACGGGAGTGAACTTTTTTGTCATATCATTAATTTTCCCTCATTTTTCTTTGAATTTATCCCTAATTTTTAACAAGTAGTTAATGATCGTAAGTGAACTGTGGTTCTTTTAAATTCTCTAAAACCCAACTTTTTAGTCTTCAAGGGACCTCCCAAAACCTACAAGAATGATGTTTTAACTCATGGTCTCAATTTCACCCCAATTTTCTTGGAATTTTAACAAATCAAATGTTTCGTTTGATTTTTGACGTTCTCGAAATGCACCAAAACTCAACTTTTTATCCTTCTAGGGTCCTCCTAATACCAACGGGAGTGAACTTTTTTGTCATATCATTAATTTTACCTCATTTTTCTTCGAATTTATCCCTAATTTTTAACAAGTAGTTATTGATCGTAAGTGAATTGTGGTTCTTTTAAATTCTCCAAAACCCAACTTTTTAGTCTTCAAGGGCCCTCCCAAAACCTACAAGAATGATGTTTTAACTCATGGTCTCAATTTCATCCCATTTTTCTAGGAATTTTAACAAATCAAAAGTTTCGTTCGATTTTTGACGTTCTCGAAATCTACCAAAACCCAACTTTCTATCCTTCTAGGGACCTCCTAATACAAACGGGAATTAACTTTTTTGTCATATCATTAATTTTCCCACCTTTTTCTTTGAATTTATCCTTACTTTTTACCAAGTAGTTAATGATCGTAAGTGAATTGTGGTTCTTTTAAATTCTCTAAAACCTAACTTTTTAGTCTTCTAGGGAGCTCACAAAACCTACAAGAGTGGTGTTTTCATTCATTGTCTCAATTTCACCCCATTTTTCTTGGAATTTTAACAAATCATCAAGTTTCGTTTAATTTTTGACGTTCTCGAAATCCACCAAAACTCAACTTTTTATCCTTCTAGGGACCTCCTAATACCAACTGGAGTGAACTTTTTTGTCATATCATTAATTTTCCCTCATTTTTCTTTGAATTTATCCCTAATTTTTAACAAGTAGTTAATGATCGTAAGTGAATTGTGGTTCTTTTAAATTTTCCAAAACCCAACTTTTTAGTTCTCTAGGGACCTCCCAAAACCTACAAGAGTGGTGTTTTCACTCATTGTCTCAATTTCACCACATTATTCTTGGAATTTTAACAAATCATCAAGTTTCGTTCAATTTTTGACGTTCTCGAAATCCACCAAAACCCAACTTTTTATCCTTCTAGGGACCTCCTAATACCAACGGGAGTGAACTTTTTTGTAATATCATTAATTTTCCCTCATTTTCTTTCAATTTATCCCTAATTTTTAACAAGTAGTTAATGATTGTAAGTGAATTGTGGTTCTTTTAAATTCTCCAAAGCCCAACTTTTTAGTCTTCAAGGGACCTCCCAAAACCAACAAGAATGATGTTTTAACTCATGGTTTCAATTTCACCCCATTTTTCTTGAAATTTTAACAAATCAAAAGTTTCGTTTGATTTTTGACATTCTCGAAATCCTTCAAAACCCAACTTTTTATCCTTCTAGGGACCTCCTAATACCAACGGGTGGGAACTTTTTTTTCATATCATTAATTTTCCCACATTTTTCTTTGAATTTATCTCTAATTTTTAACAAGTAGTTAATGATCGTAAGTGAATTGTGGTTCTTTTAAATTCTCCAAAACCCAACTTTTTAGTTTTCTAGGGACCTCCCAAAACGTACAAGAGTGATGTTTTAACTAATTGTCTCAATTTCACCACATTTTTCTTGGAAATTTAACAAATCATCAAGTTTCTGTCGATTTTAGACTTTTTATACTTCTAGGGACCTCCCAATACCAACGGGAGTGAACTTTTTTGTCATATTATTAAGTTTCCCTCATTTTTCTTTGAATTTATCCCGGGGGTCTAGTAGAGACACGGTGAATCCAACTTGATCTCCTGCAATCCTGCTCATTAAGGGGAATACCGGGCGGGCCGGTCTTCTCCTCTCCGATGCCTAAGTTAGTATAGTTGGAATATATATAACCAAGGCACGTATGCAAGCAGGGAGAGAGATAAGTTACCTAATAAATAGGGTAGTTGGGGCCCTTATATAGGTGGTTGGGGGTGAGGGCTGGCCTCAACCTTTGATATGGGACTGGTTCCCTTCTGTTTGTACATTCTGGTGCCCTCTTTGGCAGGCTGGCGCCCACGGCCCCAGGGTCCCTGGAGGCAGGATAGAGTGCTGGGCCACGAGGCCGGGTGCTGGTGATCCGGTCCCGAGCCTTGGGCCGGGCCCTGGTGCACTTGCTGCGGGTCTGTGGGCCTGCTGTAGCCTCTCTGCGGCTACTGTGAACATAGTTAATGATCGTAAGTGAATTATGGTTCTTTTAAATTCTCCAAATCCCAACTTTTTAGTCTGCAAGGGACCTTCTAAAACAACCAAGAATGATCTTTTTCTTCACGGCTTCAATTTCACCCTATTTTTCTTTGAATTTTAACGAATCATCAAGTTTCGTTAGATTTTTGACGTTCACGAAATCCACCAAAACCCAACTTTTTATCCTTCTAGGGACCTCCTAATACCAACGGGAATGATTTTTTTTTTTCATATCATTAATTTCCCCTTATTTTGTTTGCATTTATCCCTAATTCTTAACAAGAAGTTAAGGATCGTAAGTGATTTGAGGATCTTTTAAATTCTCCAAAACCCAACTTTTTAGTCTTCTAGGGACCTCCCAAAACCTACAAGAGTGGTGTTTGAACTCATTGTCTCAATTTCCCCCAATTTTTTTGGGAATTTTAATAAATCATCAAGTCTCGTTATATTTTTGACGTTCTCGAAATCCACCAAAACCCAACTTTTTTATCCTTTTAGGGACCTCCTAATACCAACGAGAGTGAAATTTCATATCATTAATTTCCCCTCATTTTTGTTTGCATTTATCCTTAATTCTTAACAAGTAGTTAAGGATCGTAAGTGAATTGAGGTTCTTTTAAATTCTCTAAAATCTAACTTTTTAGTCTTCTAGGGACCTCCCAAAATCTACAAGAGTGGTGTTTTCACTCATTGTCTCCATTTCACCCCATTTTTCTTGGAATTTTAACAAATCATCAAGTTTCGTTCGATTTTTGACATTCTCGAAATCTACCAAAACCCAACTTTTTATCCTTCTAGGGACCTCCTAATACCAACGGGAGTGAACTTTTTTGTCATATCATTAATTTTCCCTCATTTTTCTTTGAATTTATCCGTAATTTTTAACAAGTAGTTAATGATCATAAGTGAATTGTGGTTCTTTAAAATTCTCCAAAACCCAAATCTTTGGTCTTCAAGGGACCTCCCAAAACCAACAAGAATGATGTTTTAACTCATGGTCTCAATTTCACCCCATTTTTCTTGGAATTTTAACAAATCAAAAGTTTCGTTTGATTTTTGACATTATAGAAATCCACCAAAACCCAACTTTTTATCCTTCTAGGGGCCTCCTAATACCAACGGGAGAGAACTTTTTTGTCATATCATTAATTTTCCCACATTTTTCTTTGAATTTATCCCTAATTTTTACCAAGTAGTTAATGATCGTAAGTGAATTGTGGTTCTTTTAAATTCTCCAAAACCCAACTTTTTAGTCTTAAAGGGACCTCCCAAAACCTACAAGAATGATGTTTTAACTCATGGTCTCAATTTCGCCGCATTTTTCTTGGAATTTTAACAAATCAAAAGTTTCGTTCAAATTTTGACGTTCTTGAAATCCACCAAAACCCAACTTTTTATCCTTCTAGGGACCTCCTAATACCAACGGGAGTGAACTTTTTTGTCATATCATTAATTTTCCCACATTTTTCTTTGAATTTATCCTTAATTTTTACCAAGTAGTTAATGATCGTAAGTGAATTGTGGTTCTTTTAAATTCTCCAAAACCCAACTTTTTAGTCTTCTAGGGACCTCCCAAAACCTACAAGAATGATGTTTTAACTCATGGTCTCAATTTCACCCCATTTTTCTTGGAATTTTAACAAATCAAAGTTTTCGTTCGATTTTTGACGTTCTCGAAATCTACCAAAACCCAACATTTTATCCTTCTAGGGACCTCCTAATACAAACGGGAGTGAACTTTTTTTCATATCATTAATTTTCTCTCATTTTTCTTTACATTTAACCCTAATTTTTACCAAGTAGTTAATTATCGTAAGTGAATTGAGGTTCTTTTAAATTCTCCAAAACCCAACTTTTTAGTCTTCAAGGGACCTCCCAAAACCTACAAGAATGATGTTTTAACTGATGGTCCCAATTTCACCCCATTTTTCTTGGAATTTTAACAATTCAAATGTTTCGTTCGATTTTTGACGTTCTCGAAATCCACCAAAACCCTACTTTTTATCCTTCTAGGGACCTCCTAATACCAACGGGAGTGAATTTTTTGTCATATCATTAATTTTCCCACATTTTTCTTTGAATTTATCCCTAATTTTTACCAAGTATCAATTAATTTTTGTCATATCCCTAATTTTCCCGGATAGATGCTCTCGAAGCGG
Organism: Potentilla sterilis; assembly: GCA_963682095.1. Lineage (NCBI taxonomy): Eukaryota > Viridiplantae > Streptophyta > Magnoliopsida > Rosales > Rosaceae > Potentilla > Potentilla sterilis. The sequence continues at coordinate 24,849,662 of OY821766.1, forward strand.
TTGGATGATTACCACCGGTGAGAGGTCTTCGAGATATGCAGCGAAGAAGCCATGCAGCCGGTTGAATGATCATAACCGTGAACTGCCATGGTGCCGGGCGGACCTCGACCGGACGTCCTGCCATATCGAGACGGGTCCATACTGCTCATACCCGGGTGGATGCTCTCGAAGCGGTTGGATGATTACCACCGGTGAGAGGTCTTCGAGCCGGTTGAGAAATCATGACCGGTTGATTTGCAGCAAAGATGGCGTGCAACCGTGGAACCTGGGGAAGTGTGGGAGGGCCTGACTCCTCGGTTCCCGCTCCTACCTTCCTGTCGCCAGCGTGTGGGACAAGTGGCTGACATGCATTTAAGGAGGAAGTCCATCAGTCCCGTCAGTTATGATGGCATGGGCAGTTTACCAATGCTGGGACACGTGCCAGCGGGGGGCGGTCTTGAGATGAAGGGCCTGGATTTGCAGGCGTTTGAGTTGCTCTGATTACTTCTTTTGGAGGGATTTCAATTTCCTAGGGCACTGGTCCCCTCTATAAAAAGGCCTCTTCTGCTCTTCTTTCTGCTGTTGCTTCTTGCCTTGGAGAAACTAAGAGAAAGAGAGGAATCCGGCGACAACTTTGAGCCCTTTTGCCCCACGAGATCCGTTTTCTTGAGCGCTCCCTACTCTCTTCCTACCATTGCTCGCTGCTTTCGCAGGGCGGATTGTCCTCGGTTGAGCATATTAATCGGTAAGTTTGTTGATTTCTTTGCCCCGGTGTTCTTGTTTTGGTTTTGTTGTTTTGCGGGGGGGGGGGGGGGGGGGGGGGGGGGGATCTCTGTCGCTGACGGGACTGCTCTGTGGCAAACTTGGGGAGAGACCGTAGAAGGCGCTGTTGTAGCCTGTTGCTGACAAGCGCTAGGGTTTTGTTTTCTTCCCCTAGGTTAAGATGCCTTCTTCAAATTCTGACCGGGCTTCCGAATCGGCTGCCAGAGGTCCTATCGTGGACGATGAGGAGAGACTGGAGGACTGGCTCGGTTCGGAATCCTCGGTGTCCAAAGCCGCTGACTGCTCCGGGAGCAGGGTTTCGTCTCCGTCCTCGTCTTCGTTTTCCGGGGCTGAATCCTCGGAGACTGAAATACCGCACGGGCTGCGCCTTGCAGATGCTCCGGCCTCGAGCTACACCATTGGCAGAGGGAAGGATGCTGTGGTGTGTGATGAACCTGAGGGTAGCATGACCCTTGGAGAGATTGCAGCGCTCCGGGAAACGTGGGGTATCCCGGATGAAGTTCTGCTGCGGCCCCTGAATCCTGGAGAGTCAGCCTGCAACCCGGAAGCAGGTTGGGTTGCCGCGCACCAGGACCAGTTCTGGCATGGACTCTCGCTCCCGCTGCCAAATTTCGTGCAGTATATGCTCAGTGCGCTGCAAGTGTCGCCCGCGCAGCTTCCTGGGCTCCAGTGGAGGCGATTACTGAGCCTCGGCTGCCTATACGATTTGTCCGGAATGAGTATGCCAACGGTAAACGAATTCCGGTCCTTGTATAGGTTGTCCTACCCAAGGAAGCAAGGGTCCCGGGGTTGCCTGTCCTTCAACGCCCGGAAACCTCCACCGATCGTCACCAATATGCCTACATGGGTAGACAACAGTTGGAGGAAGAAGGTGGTGATGGTGGGCGGGAGGTGGCAGGCGAGGAGTAAAATGTACCGGGTTCCTGGCGCCTTCCAACCCCTTGGCGACCAGTCGTTCGAGCTATCCGATCTGGAGCATGAGAGGGTCTCGACCATAATCGGATGTTGGGACGATCTGGAACGGAGTTCTTTCAACTTCATCTGATGAGAAGTGTTGGAATACTGCCAACTCGGGCGGGGTCCCGGTGCGTAGGAAGACCTTTAGCGGTGATACTTTGTGCTAGCTCTTGCAAAATACTAACTGTTCGTTTTCCTTGCAGGTGCATCTTCCCGGGCTACTATCAAGCCCGAAACCACTCTCTCCATGGACGGGGAAGACCTCCTTAACAAGCTGAAGGAGAAAGGTGAGACCATCTCGCGGACGTCGGTGGACGAGGAGTCCGGCCGGCTCACGACTCATCCGGAGCCGAGGGCCATGGATGTTGACGACGGCGCCTATCTCCTGAGGCGGGTGAAGACCCATCATGCTGCGGGCCTTATGGCGCCTGGAAAGGGCAAGAGCACCGGGGGGGCAGTGAGGATTCCCGGTGAAGTGAACAGGATCCCCAACCGGCCGGTGTCTGTGCCGCACGTGGCTCGTTCCGCCCGGGTAAGCGCACAATCTTCTTCTCCGGAAGGCCGGGGAGAGAAACGGAAAGGCGGGGACATTCCTTCCTCCACGCTGGTGACGCTTACCGGTGGGTCGGCACGGGAGAACCTGGCCAAACGGTTCAGGATAACCAGCGGTGCGCAAACTAACGCAGCCGGGGAGAAGGCTGCTGCTGCTGCCCGGCAGAGTAGTCCCGCGCCTGCGGAGGCACCGAGGGGAAGCCCGGATAGTGCACTCGCCCGGCAAGTGGCGGCGGACTTGGCCGGCCTTGGTCTGGACAGACCTGGGGTTGCAGGAGCCCTGGCGGGTGGGAATCGCCTAAAATGCAAGGAATCCGTCCTCCGGGTAAGTACTGCATGGTACCACTACACTGTCTGTAGCTTGTTTTCTTTTGCTGCTTGACTAACTGCCTTTGTTGCTGCGCAGCTGCTGTACAGTCTGTACCAACCGGATGCAAGCGAGGAGCTGTCAGAGCTGAAGAGACAGATAGCTGCTCTATCGGAGGCCCGACAGCGCCTGGAGGTGGAGAAATCCCGCTCGGACCGGGAAAAGGCCAGATCGGAGGAGCAGAACCGGAGCCTGGAGAAGGAGAGGGCCGAACTGGAAGCCAAGGTGGACGAGCTCCAAGTGGGAGTTGCCGCTCTGCGCGCCGCCTCTGCTGCTCCGACCGCGGAAGATGACCCGGAACTCTACGGGCGGGTCGTTCTCAAATACCGCGAGAGCGATCAGTTCTTGGAGTTTCTGGTGAAGGCCAAGGAAGAGGGCATCTCGGATGCGTACACGGAATGGGCGGGGAAGGGATTGTTAGACACTTCCCTGATGCCGATTGCTACTGAAGGAGATATCCATGAGCAGTCGGACATCCATCAGGAGGCGGTGGAGGGGCAGCCGGATGAAGCGATTCGCTCGGACTTGGATTCTTTTACCAACGGTGCCGAGTCTCCCCGAGCCTGGGGTTTATCAGAATAGGGCCTCTGCTGCCGCTGTGGCCAGTTTCTGCTGTTGGCGTTCCGGCTGGGCCGAGCGGTGCGGTTCTCGGTCCGCTGACTAGGCTTGGCTTCCTGGCCGGGCGGAGGGTTCTCTTCCTGGGGATGGTCTTCCTGCTGCTCATCCCGCTTCCTCTTCAGTAGGTGATGCCCATAGGTCTCATGATTGGCCTGAGCATGCCAGATGGCCATAGCCATCAACTCGTCATACCCCTGTGGGAGTTCTACCCGAACGACGTAGGAAAACTTACCCGCTCGAAGCCCCTGCTTAAACACCATTTCGGCGATGCCTTTGTCCAGGTTCCGAACTCCGGCCGTAGCCGTCTGCCAGCGGTTGACAAAGGTTCTCAGCTCCTCCCCGGGGGCTTGGATGCAGTTGAAGAGGATGGTCGACGTCCGGGCTCCCTCGACTCGGAGAATGAAGCGGCCTACGAACCGGTCGGCTAACTGCTCGAACGTGATAGGAGCACAATGTGCGACGATATTATATGCTTATGCCCTCGTTTATGCTTTGTTTATCCCTTATTTGTCTAAGATTGAGTCATAATTTAGTTTAGTGTTGTTTTGGTGGAGTTTTGGTGAAAAATGGTTAAGAATCCGAAAAATGACTAAGTATGAGAAATCTGGAAAATAATGCAAAATATGTCTTTTTCGTGATTTTGAGATGAATGAAACTGTGATCTATCCTTGTCCGAATTCTATGAAATTTGGTGTGCTTAATATTCATATACTAAGGAATGTTGTGTTAAAATTTCAGATCAATCGGAGTTCGGGAAGTCACCCAAAAGATGGCTGCAAAACGGCAGTCCGAGCAAACCAATCCAGGGGCTTCCAGGATTTTCCTGGGGCTTTGATCCAACTTCGAAAAATCATTCCCGACGATTCACAAGGAATTTGATCGAGATATTTTATGGGGAGATGGCTATATGTGTCTAGTTTATCTGAGACTTGAAATCGCATCAATTGGAGCTCCGAGAAGGGAGATATGTCGGATTTACTGGAGCAAGGTCATTCCAGCCGAGTTGCTGCCGGTCTTGTGTTCTTGCGGGTTTGGGGCATTTTTCCATGGATCAAGCTCACCAAATGGAGTTGTCAAGCCTACACAAGAAGTTCATGATGATATGCAGCCCAATCCAAGGAAGAAAATCAGAAAAAGAAGTTTCCTAGAAGAACCAAGAAAGGAAGGAACCAAAACCTTGTTGCACAAGGATTGCCTTTGCCGATTTGGACTAGGTTTTCTACCTAGGGTTTCTGCCGAATTTGCCTCTATATATAGCCATGTTTTCCTACAGAAAAATCATCTCATCTCAAGCATAAACACAAGGCCTAAACTCTACCAAAATTCACCAAAGATCCTAGACAAAAACCTAAACCGAAAACCACCCTCCACCACCAACCAAGTTCCTGCCGACATACCTTACTGCCATGCAGCCTCATCCCATCATCCACACATCGCCGGATCCACACCAAGTGAAGCTCTCAAGGTGTCTCAAAGTGTGATCCACTCCCTACTTCGGTTTAGTATTTTTGTCTAGTTATGTTTAAGTTTTGTCTATGAAACACTCATGAATTTTTGGTGATGATTTGTATGTCTATGTATGAATCAATTTTGGTTTTTTAAATTGTGTGTTTTGCATGTTAATTTGTAATATGTGACTTGTAGATTTTTATGTTTGATAACTAGGACAATAGGTATGCTATGTTGTTTGAGAACTTAATTCGATTAGTAATCTAAGGTTAGGGCAATAAATCGACACACTAGTTTTGTTTTAAGCATTTGTTGTTTGACATGTAATTCTAAGTGCTAGGTTTCATGTGATAGAGTTCATGGTTGAGTCATACTCGTAGTTTTCTTAAATCATGTGCTCACTAGGTCTAAATACCTTAGAACTTGCAAGATAATAAGAGGATTGACAACCTTACTTGTTCGCTTGTCTTCGATTTGTGATTCATGTGCTTAATTGTTGGCCCAGTAAAATCGGTTAACACATACCTTAGGATTATACTCGTAGTTAATCTTAAGACTCTAGTAATCAACGATTAGATGACCTCGTAGGCTCTAATTGGGATCGAAATTGGTTAAGTCGAAACAACATTAATACTTGTTCCTTACCTTCTTGCATATTAGTCTACATGTTAAAGAGTCTTTTGTGCTAAATGTTTTGTGAGAGATGATGATCACTTGTAAATATTAGACCTAGGATTTAATTTTCTGTTTTATTTCGTGCCTAGCATTAGTGGCAGCCCTATGGCTGCCGATCCTATCTCAATCCCCCATGATTTCGTGTGAATATGTATATATGTATATAAGTGTGACAATTATGTGCATATATGTTTGTGAATATTTTTATTAACATTCTCATGTTTCAGGTACCCTTAATCCCCGGCTAGAACGATCCTTACTTATTCTATACTACTAACGATTGTAGGGTTTTTGATTGTTTGAGTCGCTTCGGCGGTTCGACCAATTTTTGGCGCCGTTGCCGGGGATTATAAAATCTTGACTTGTTTGAATGTTAGCTTTGTAAATTTTTGAAAATCTTTTTGAGTCTTTAAAGTTTTGAGGTATATCGGATAAAGCATGACCTTACCATGGGCTGCACAAGTCCATTGCACAGTTTGCTCCTCTGCTCCACGTACCTTGAATCTTTGATGTCGTGTATAGTTTGAAAAATTCTTGAAAATTTCGTGTAATGCCTTGAAAAATTTGTTGAAGTATAGCTTTGTATATTCTTGCATTTATCTTTGTGTTTTGTTCGCTTTGATGTGTTTTGTGTCTGTGCAGTCGAACTTAAAAGAAAAGTGCAGGAAATTCCAAACTTCTGCCTAAAACAGAAATCGGGCAGTGCAGTCCGTCGACTTTGGATGGCTGCCGTTTTCAGCTCACAAAACTTGGGAAAGTGAGCCATACACCGTTGGAAAGGTCTCTGAGTCTACTTTTTGTAGAATTTTACAGAAGCTGATTTGGAGTCTCGAGCCGTTCCCAGTTTAAATTTGAGTGCAGCAAGGTCAGTCTGGCAGAACAGAGAACTGGGCAGCACGATAGGTCCGATTAAAGACCCCACAAGGAGTAGTTCCACTGGTCCGATTGAGGTGAATTTTATACCGATGGAAAGCTCTGTGTGTCTACTACAACATTTATTCAGAACACTTTTGTATTAGGATAGTGGAATACACCCAAAATCAGGCCTCAAGAGAAGCAGACACGTCTGCCGAGAGAAGCTTGCCTGCCAAGAAAATCCTACTGCCGAGAGGGGGCTGCTGCCCCAACTGCGGAGCTGCACATGGCATGATGAACACACAACACACATGGTGAGAAGTCTAGGCTACGGACTATAAACCTTAAGCGCTACTTGGGAGGCAACCCAAGTCGATCAAAGAAAAACGAAGGAGCCATCACCGGGAGTTTGAAATTTCTTAACCCTTCTCTTTTTCTTTGATTTGTGATGATATGTTGGTATACGTTAGACAATTGCATGCTTAGGAAATTCGTTGATATAGATTTGTGCTTACATTGAGGACAATGTAATTTTCTAAGTGTGGGGTGGGATAACATATTCCGTTTATGTTTTGGTGTGCTTAGTTTAGAAAAGAAAATTCAGAAAATTGTTCTACAAAAATAGAGTGTTTAAATTTGTTTCGAGTCTTAGGATGCCCCTAATATGTCAATGATGTTTTTCTCCTCTTTGCATACATAGATGATGGTTATGCATACAATTAAAATTGTGAGTTTCATGGATTATGTGCATTGGTAGGAGCATGTAGGACTTGTTGATTAACGAAGCATGCATGCTTTAGCTAGTCTGTTTCCATAATAACCTATGTGAGCTTTAGAGCCAATTTGCTTTCTTCTTGAGCGATAAAAAGATAAAATTCAATAGATTCGTAGGAAGCATGAAACCTCATAATTCTTTGATTATTCGATGACTATGTGCCATAGCTTTTTAATGAACTCTAGTATGCTAGAACTTACTCTTGTTGATTTTCGAAACGTTTATATCATAAAATACCTTGATTTTGAATGTGATTGAATAAAGATCATTTAGGTTTACCACCAAAGCCAAACAAAGCATGCGCCCTATTGGAGCCCGTCGTGGGACACCTTAGTAAACCCCTTTGAGCCTACAATTAGCCTTTTCTTTCATCACCCTTAAACACTTTCCATGAGCTTAGTATAGTTGTGCCTTTACCCTTGATCAAAGTATTGGCAAAGCTTGATTTTTGAAAGCATTTTTGCGTGAAGTGATGAAGAAGAAAAAGTGTGTGGTAGACTTAACCATGAATTTATGAAAAGTGTATATGTATGCCGTGCCTTAGAAAAAGAAAGAATGAAAAATTTTGAAACATTTTTGCTCGGACCAAAAGTAAAAGAAAGATGCCGAGAGAAAGAAAAAAATGTGTAAGGCACGGCTTGAAAAAGAAAAGAAAAAATTTGTGCATGGCTATTGTCTTGATTATTGTTGTAATGTTATGGGAGGAAAAGAATGAAGTATGGGTCCAACAAGATGAAATTTGACCCTTGGCGAGAAGACATAAGGAGATTTGAGCTTTGTCAAAGGCCACGGTGACGTTTTTAAGCCTCCTTATCCAAATATCGAATACCTCTTAGCCTAGCCCCATTACAACCCTTTTATTGATCTTTTTCATGATTCTTAAGATGGTTAAACTTGATTTGTGGAGATTATCTCAAGAGTAAGCATATGGTTTTGGTTCATTGGTGCATATAGTTATCATATGAGGTTTTTCCATAAAAATTCACAAAGTGCTTTCGTTTCTTTGATATATGCAAGTCACTCTTTGTAATTCATTATCTTTCGCTTGCATATACTTATGAGTGAATTACCATGCTTCGAGAGAAAAGAAGAGAGTATGCCTAGTGAGGAGGATTGAATTAGCTTAACATGTCTACATGCTTACTTTTGTTCTTATATGTTCTTATTGATGTTACATGTTCATGAAGCTTGGAATTTTCATGCTTAGCATTCTCATGCATTAACTTGAAAGCTATGTGTACATACGAGCCTGAGACAAATTGTTAGGGGCACTAGTTTGTTTAGAGTCTTAGTTTTATTTAGTTTGCTAAGGGACTAGCAAAGGATAAGTGTGGGGTAGTTGATAGGAGCACAATGTGCGACGATATTATATGCTTATGCCCTCGTTTATGCTTTGTTTATCCCTTATTTGTCTAAGATTGAGTCATAATTTAGTTTAGTGTTGTTTTGGTGGAGTTTTGGTGAAAAATGGTTAAGAATCCGAAAAATGACTAAGTATGAGAAATCTGGAAAATAATGCAAAATATGTCTTTTTCGTGATTTTGAGATGAATGAAACTGTGATCTATCCTTGTCCGAATTCTATGAAATTTGGTGTGCTTAATATTCATATACTAAGGAATGTTGTGTTAAAATTTCAGATCAATCGGAGTTCGGGAAGTCACCCAAAAGATGGCTGCAAAACGGCAGTCCGAGCAAACCAATCCAGGGGCTTCCAGGATTTTCCTGGGGCTTTGATCCAACTTCGAAAAATCATTCCCGACGATTCACAAGGAATTTGATCGAGATATTTTATGGGGAGATGGCTATATGTGTCTAGTTTATCTGAGACTTGAAATCGCATCAATTGGAGCTCCGAGAAGGGAGATATGTCGGATTTACTGGAGCAAGGTCATTCCAGCCGAGTTGCTGCCGGTCTTGTGTTCTTGCGGGTTTGGGGCATTTTTCCATGGATCAAGCTCACCAAATGGAGTTGTCAAGCCTACACAAGAAGTTCATGATGATATGCAGCCCAATCCAAGGAAGAAAATCAGAAAAAGAAGTTTCCTAGAAGAACCAAGAAAGGAAGGAACCAAAACCTTGTTGCACAAGGATTGCCTTTGCCGATTTGGACTAGGTTTTCTACCTAGGGTTTCTGCCGAATTTGCCTCTATATATAGCCATGTTTTCCTACAGAAAAATCATCTCATCTCAAGCATAAACACAAGGCCTAAACTCTACCAAAATTCACCAAAGATCCTAGACAAAAACCTAAACCGAAAACCACCCTCCACCACCAACCAAGTTCCTGCCGACATACCTTACTGCCATGCAGCCTCATCCCATCATCCACACATCGCCGGATCCACACCAAGTGAAGCTCTCAAGGTGTCTCAAAGTGTGATCCACTCCCTACTTCGGTTTAGTATTTTTGTCTAGTTATGTTTAAGTTTTGTCTATGAAACACTCATGAATTTTTGGTGATGATTTGTATGTCTATGTATGAATCAATTTTGGTTTTTTAAATTGTGTGTTTTGCATGTTAATTTGTAATATGTGACTTGTAGATTTTTATGTTTGATAACTAGGACAATAGGTATGCTATGTTGTTTGAGAACTTAATTCGATTAGTAATCTAAGGTTAGGGCAATAAATCGACACACTAGTTTTGTTTTAAGCATTTGTTGTTTGACATGTAATTCTAAGTGCTAGGTTTCATGTGATAGAGTTCATGGTTGAGTCATACTCGTAGTTTTCTTAAATCATGTGCTCACTAGGTCTAAATACCTTAGAACTTGCAAGATAATAAGAGGATTGACAACCTTACTTGTTCGCTTGTCTTCGATTTGTGATTCATGTGCTTAATTGTTGGCCCAGTAAAATCGGTTAACACATACCTTAGGATTATACTCGTAGTTAATCTTAAGACTCTAGTAATCAACGATTAGATGACCTCGTAGGCTCTAATTGGGATCGAAATTGGTTAAGTCGAAACAACATTAATACTTGTTCCTTACCTTCTTGCATATTAGTCTACATGTTAAAGAGTCTTTTGTGCTAAATGTTTTGTGAGAGATGATGATCACTTGTAAATATTAGACCTAGGATTTAATTTTCTGTTTTATTTCGTGCCTAGCATTAGTGGCAGCCCTATGGCTGCCGATCCTATCTCAATCCCCCATGATTTCGTGTGAATATGTATATATGTATATAAGTGTGACAATTATGTGCATATATGTTTGTGAATATTTTTATTAACATTCTCATGTTTCAGGTACCCTTAATCCCCGGCTAGAACGATCCTTACTTATTCTATACTACTAACGATTGTAGGGTTTTTGATTGTTTGAGTCGCTTCGGCGGTTCGACCAGAACGCCTCGATCGAGTTTGCTGGAAGCTCGTAGAACCAGCTGAGCACTTCTCCAGACAAAGTTTCCTGGAAGATGTTGCAGCAGACTGCATCGGAGTATCCCTTGGCGCAGGTTTGGGACCGAAAACTGTCCAGATGCTGGTACGGGCAGCCGGACCCTGAATAGGTGAGTTTGAGGGACTTCTGGTTGCCAGATCTTCCCGACTCTATGACCCGGTGCGAGAAAGGACCCATGAGCTCATTAAACCGGGCGCCCTCCCAAAACCTACAAGAGTGGTGTTTTAACTCATTGTCTCAATTTCACCACATTTTTCTTGGAATTTTAACAAATCATCAAGTTTCGTTCAATTTTTGACGTTCTCGAAATCCACCAAAACCCAACTTTTTATCCTTCTAGGGACCTCCTAATACCAACGGGAGTGAACTTTTTTGTCATATCATTAATTTTACCTCATTTTTCTTTCAATTTATCCCTAATTTTTAACAAGTAGTTAATGATTGTAAGTGAATTGTGGTTCTTTTAAATTCTCCAAAGCCCAACTTTTTAGTCTTCAAGGGACCTCCCAAAACCAACAAGAATGATGTTTTAACTCATGGTCTCAATTTCACCCCATTTTTCTTGGAATTTTAACAAATCAAAAGTTTCGTTTGATTTTTGACATTCTCGAAATCCTTCAAAACCCAACTTTTTATCCTTTTAGGGACCTCCTAATACCAACGGGTGGGAACTTTTTTTTTCATATCATTAATTTTCCCTCATTTTCTTTCAATTTATCCCTAATTTTTAACAAGTAGTTAATGATTGTAAGTGAATTGTGGTTCTTTTAAATTCTCCAAAGCCCAACTTTTTAGTCTTCAAGGGACCTCCCAAAACCAACAAGAATGATGTTTTAACTCATGGTCTCAATTTCACCCCATTTTTCTTGGAATTTTAACAAATCAAAAGTTTCGTTTGATTTTTGACATTCTCGAAATCCTTCAAAACCCAACTTTTTATCCTTCTAGGGACCTCCTAATACCAACGGGTGGGAACTTTTTTTTTCATATCATTAATTTTCCCACATTTTTCTTTGAATTTATCCCTAATTTTTACCAAGTAGTTAATGATCGTAAGTGAATTGTGGTTCTTTTAAATTCTCCAAAACCCAACTTTTTAGTTTTCTAGGGACCTCCCAAAACGTACAAGAGTGATGTTTTAACTCATTGTCTCAATTTCACCCCATTTATCTTGGAAATTTAACAAATCATCAAGTTTCTGTCGATTTTAGACTTTTTATACTTCTAGGGACCTCCCAATACCAACGGGAGTGAACTTTTTTGTCATATTATTAAGTTTCCCTCATTTTTCTTTGAATTTATCCCTAATTTTTAACAAGTAGTTTGTTTCTGCCTAAACACGGGGGTCTAGTAGATACACGGTGAATCCAACTTGATCTCCTGCAATCCTGCTCACTAAGGGGAATACCGGGCAGGCCGGTCTTCTCCTCTCTAATGCCTAAGTTAGTATAGTTGGAATATATATAACCAAGGCACGTATGTAAGCAGGGAGAGAGATAAGTTACCTAATAAATAGGGTAGTTGGGGCCCTTATATAGGTGGTTGGGGGTGAGGGCTGGCCTCACCCTTCGATGTGGGACTGGTTCCCTTCTGTTTGTACATTCTGGTGCCCTCTTTGGCAGGCTGGCGCCCCCGGCCCCAGGGTCCCTGGAGACAGGATAGAGTGCTGGGCCCCGAGGCCGGGTGCTGGTGATCCGGTCCCGAGCCTTGGGCCGGGCCCTGGTGCACTTGCTGCGGGTCTGTGGGCCTGCTGTAGCCTCTCTGCGGCTACTGTCAACATAGTTAATGATCGTACGTGAATTATGGTTCTTTTAAATTCTCCAAATCCCAACTTTTTAGTCTGCAAGGGACCTCCAAAAACAACCAAGAATGATCTTTTTCTTCACGGCTTCAATTTCACCCTATTTTTCTCTGAATTATAACGAATCATCAAGTTTCGTTAGATTTTTGACGTTCTCGAAATCCACCAAAACCCAACTTTTTATCCTTCTAGGGACCTCCTAATACCAACGGGAATGAACTTTTTTTTCATATCATTAATTTCCCCTTATTTTGTTTGCATTTATCCCTAATTCTTAACAAGTAGTTAATGATCGTAAGTGAATGGAGATTCTTTTAAATTCTCCAAAACCCAACTTTTTAGTCTTCTAGGGACCTCCCAAAACCTACAAGAGTGGTGTTTGAACTCATTGTCTCAATTTCCCCCAATTTTTTTGGGAATTTTAACAAATCATCAAGTCTCGTTATATTTTTGACGTTCTCGAAATCCACCAAAACCAAACTTTTTTTATCCTTTTAGGGACCTCCTAATACCAACGAGAGTGAAATTTCATATCATTAATTTCCCCTCATTTTTGTTTGCATTTATCCTTAATTCTTAACAAGTAGTTAAGGATCGTAAGTGAATTGAGGTTCTTTTAAATTCTCCAAAATCTAACTTTTTAGTCTTCTAGGGACCTCCCAAAACCTACAAGAGTGGTGTTTTCACTCATTGTCTCAATTTCACCCCATTTTTCTTGGAATTTTAACAAATCATCAAGTTTCGTTCGATTTTTGACATTCTCGAAATCTACCAAAACCCAACTTTTTATCCTTCTAGGGACCTCCTAATACCAACGGGAGTGAACTTTTTTGTCATATAATTAATTTTCCCTCATTTTTTCTTTGAATTTATCCGTAATTTTTAACAAGTAGTTAATGATCATAAGTGAATTGTGGTTCTTTAAAATTCTCCAAAACCCAAATCTTTGGTCTTCAAGGGACCTCCCAAAACCAACAAGAATGATATTTTAACTCATGGTCTCAATTTCACCCCATTTTTCTTGGAATTTTAACGAATCAAAAGTTTCGTTTGATTTTTGACATTCTAGAAATCCACCAAAACCCAACTTTTTATCCTTCGAGGGACCTCCTAATACCAACGAGAGAGAACTTTTTTGTCATATCATTAATTTTCCCACATTTTTCTTTGAATTTATCCTTAATTTTTACCAAGTAGTTAATGATCGTAAGTGAATTGTGGTTCTTTTAAATTCTCAAAACCCAACTTTTTAGTCTTAAAAGGACCACCCAAAACCTACAAGAATGATGTTTTAACTCATGGTCTCAATTTCGCCGCATTTTTCTTGGAATTTTAACAAATCAAAAGTTTCGTTCAAATTTTGACGTTCTTGAAATCCACCAAAACCCAACTTTTTATCCTTCTAGGGACCTCCTAATACAAATGGGAGTGAACTTTTTTGTCATATCATTAATTTTCCCACATTTTTCTTTGAATTTATCCCTAATTTTTACCAAGTAGTTAATGATCGTAAGTGAATTGTGGTTCTTTTAAATTCTCCAAAACCCAACTTGTTGATAGTAGCCGCAGAGGCTACAGCAGTCCCACAGACCCGCAACAAGTGCCCCAGCACCCGGCCCAATGCTCCGAACTGGATCACCAGCACCCGGCCTCGGGGTCCAGCACTCTATCCTGCCTCCAGAGACCCTGGGGTCGGGGGCGCCAGCCTGCCAAAGAGAGCATCAGAAGTTACAAACAGAAGGGAACCAGTCCCACATCGAAGAGTAAGGCCAGCCCTTACCCCCAACCACCTATATATGGGCCCCAACTACCCTCTTTATGAGGTAACTCATCTCTCTCCCTGCTTACATACGTGCCTTGGTTATATATATTCCAACTATACTAACTTAGGCATCGGAGAGGAGAAGACCGGCCCGCCCGGTATTCCCCTTAGTGAGCAGGATTGCAGGAGATCGAGTGGGATTCATCAAGTATCTACTAGACCCCCGGGTTTAGGCAGAAACAATTGGCGCCGTCTGTGGGAATTCGTACAAAAAGTTGTGTTGCTCTATTAATCCTTTGGAGAAGTAGCTGCATCCTTCTGTCCGGAAGCTATGGAAGGGAGGAAAATAAAAGCCAGAAGGGAAAAACCGAAAGCGCGAATTCAGTTCCCCGACCCGGCCCGTAACATAAAGGCTGAGGTCGGTGCGAGGTTCGCCCTTTCTTCCATCAGAGACGGAGCTCATGATCACCGGGAACCAAAAAACACCGACCAGAAGGGTCCGGAAGAAATACAAAAGATGAAGGCAAAGGTCGAGCGCTTGCGAGCAGAGGGCGATCAAGATCGACTAAGAGCGGAAGCCCGATGCCAAGAATTGAAGGCAGTAAACATTGCCCTATTAGCGGCCCTGGAGCGAGAGGGTCAACAGAGCACTCCTCAAACAGCACCGCGGTCAGCAGGCAAGGCTACGGGAAGAAGAAAGACCGTGCATGTGGCCACGCCACTCTTTTCGGAAGCTCTAAAAAACTCCGGCCCGGCCGAGCCCCCGTATCGCACGGGCCAGGCGTCAACCGAACAGGAAAGCTCTACCGCTGAAACGCTCGAGGCGCTCTCCGCCTCGGTGGCGGACATGAAGGGCCGCATGGAGGCCAGCGAGAGGATGGCGGGGCGACAGCAGGGTGGCGCGCGGTTCACCGAGCGTATTGGACCTTTCCCGCGCCGAATTAGGGAATCGGGAAGATCTGGAAGCCAAAGGCCTCTAAAGTTGACCTATTCAGGGGCAGGCTGTCCGTACCAGCACCTGGATAGTTTCAAGTCACAAGCAGGGGTGAGGGGCTACTCGGACGCCATGTGTTGCAACGTATTCCAAGAAACACTCTCGGGAGAGGCGTTGAATTGGTTCTACGAGCTACCAGTTAATTCAGTCGAAACTTTCGAGCGGTTGGCAGATAAGTTCGTCGGCCGGTTCATTCTCAGAGCCAGGACAGCCCAGGCATCCACAATCCTTTTTGACTGCATGCAAACTGACAACGAGCCGCTACGCACCTTCGTTAACCGGTGGCAAATTGCCACGGCCGGGGTCAGGAACCTGGACAAGCAGATCGCAGGGATGGCCTTCAAGCAGGGTTTAAGACCCGGGGAACTTTCGTACGACTTACTAGTACAGGAGCCGCTGGGATACGACGAGCTGATGACCGTGGCCGTCAGGCACGCTCAGGCAGAGCACGAGACATACGGGGACAAGGCGCCCAAGCGAATAGCGGACGACCTACCACCGTCCCGTGGAGGCAAAGCCGGATGGCTAGATCGCAGCCGAACGCCCGCAGCCACCAGGAAAGCGACGGTTCCGGACCAGGGAGAAGACCGCCATTTGTGCGTTCGGCGCAGCCTCTGGCAGCTACGCTAGCAGAGCGACCACCGCGGGCCTTAGCTATTTCGCCAGCAGGAAAGCCCAAAGACCTAGCCCTTCGGACTGATGACCGAAAACCCCAGATAGCGGTCGTGAACGACCAGGCCCGCCCAAGGGACCCCAACAACGAACGACCGCGACCTCGGCAGGTGGGAACTATAAGCACCCGCACTCTCGAGGGGATCGAGGTACACGGGAGCATTAACATGATACACGGCGGGGACCGTATAGATCGGCTTACCCGGAGCTCAAAGAAGCGGTGCCTAAGATCGATCCGAGGGAAGGAGGTGTACGCCTTCGGCGAAAGAAGCGGCCAAGCCGCTAAAACCGGATGGAAATCGGTCACCTTTTGCGAGGAGGATGAGCCGGAGGATCGGATCCAACCGCACAACGACCCCTTCCTCATTACGGTCCAAATAGACCACTGGATAACCAGTCGTATGCTGATCGATACCGGAGCCTCAGTCAACGTAATGTTCGGAGACGCATACAAAGGGTTGCAGAGAGGAAGAAACAAGTTATCCCCGGATAACGAGCCGCTCATAAGCCTCTGGGATCGGATTACCTACCGATCATCTTCAGCGAGGGAGACAGAATGAAAAATGAGCATTTGGAGTTCATCACTGTCGACTGTCTATCATCGTACAATGGCATAATCGGTCGGCCAGGGTTATGGAGGCTTAAAACGTTTATAGCCGGCCATATGTTAATGCTGAAGATGGCTTCACCAGCCGGAGTTATTACCATACGTGGGGACCAAAGGATCGCCCGCAAGTATTACACAGAAGCCCTGACCCACGGGAGGAAGCGGACCGAGGTCTTCACAACCGCTCAGCAGGCGCCCGCGCCGGATCTGAACATTGACCCACGTGATGACGTCAAGTCAAAAAGAGTTGGGCGGTTCATTGAAAAGCTGGAGCCACCTTCGGCCGTGGAAGAAACCGAAGCAATTTGCATTTCGATAGACCACCCGGAGCGAACTGTCGTAATAGGGACACAGCTCGATCCGGTTGTCAGACAAGAGCTCATAGCCTTCCTCCAGGACAACAGTTCGGTCTTCGCATGGTCCTATGAGGACATGCCAGGCATATCCCCGGAGATAGCCGTGCATGAGCTAAATTTATTACCCAACGTTCCCCCGGTAAGGCAGAAGAGGAGGTCCTTCAGTCCGGCAAAGTATGACGCGATCAGAGAGGAGGTACAGAAATTGAGGGGTATAGGTTTCATCCGGGAAGTCCAGTACCCTCGCTGGCTCGCTAACGTGGTTATGGTACCGAAGAAGGGAACCAGCCAGTGGCGTATGTGCGTGGACTTCACTAACCTGAACCGGGCGTGTCCAAAGGACAGCTTCCCGCTCCCCCGGATTGACCAGCTTATAGATTCCACGTCCGGTTTTAAGATGCTCAGCTTCATGGACGCTTACGCCGGATACAATCAGATCAGGACGCACCCGGATGATGAGGAGCACACGTCATTCACAACCGACCGAGGTACCTACTGCTATAAGAGGATGCCGTACGGTCTGAAGAATGCCGGGGCCACCTACCAGCGAACGGTAAACCGAATGCTGGAGCAAGAAATGGGTAAAACTGTAGAGGTTTATGTTGATGACATGCTGGTCAAGAGCTTGACCGCAGGGGCCCACGTCCAGGATTTGGCCGTAGTCATCGGCAAGATGCTCAAATTCGGAATGCGCTTAAACCCAAAGAAGTGTATTTTCAGAATTTCAGAGAGCATATTCCTAGGCCACATCATCAGCCAGCGAGGGATAGAAGCCAACCCGCTGAAGGTCCAGGCGATTTTAGATATGGAAACGCCAGGGGAGAGAAACCAAGTGCAGATGTTGACCGGCCGGTTAGCCGCCCTTGCCAGATTCATCTCCCGCCTAACCGACAAATGCACCCCGTTCTTCAAGCTACTCAAGGCACAGCAGACCAGGAAAATCCACTGGGCAGCGGAGCATGAAGCGGTATTCCAGTCTATCAAGGCATATCTGTCGGCAGTGCCTCTCCTATCCAAACCAGTCCCGGGCGAAATGTTATACCTCTGCATAGCTGCATCCGCAACGGCCGTCTCCGCGGCTCTCATTAGGAAGGAAGACACGCTCGAACTCCCGGTGTACTATGCGGGAAAGGGACTCACTGGAGCAGAGGGCCGGTACCCCGATATAGAGAGATTGGCTCTGGCCCTGATTGTTAGTGCCAGGAAGCTCCGGCATTATTTCCAGGCTCATTCCATCACCTTGTATACCAATCACCCTCTGCGATAGATCCTACAAAAACCAGAGACCAGTGGTAGGCTCGTACGGTGGGCAGTTGAACTGGGAGAGTTCGACATCACTTACGCCCCGCGAACGACCATCAAGGGACAGGCAGCTGCGGACTTCATATGTGAGCTCACCCCTATGGCGGTAGAAGCGCACCCCGCCCGGTGCGAGGACACCGACGCAGTGCGAACCATAAAGACCGAACCAGGCCTCCCCACCGGTTGGAAACTTTTCGTGGAGGGCTCCGTAACGACCAGGCGGAGCGGCGCCGGTGTCATGATAACCTCGCTCGATGGCCAGTCATACGAGTATGCCTTACCGTTCCTTTTTAACACCTCCAACAACGCTGCCGAGTATGAGGCCCTCATAGCCGGTCTGCAACTGGCCAAGGAGTTGGGAATCTCGTCCATGGAGATATACAGCGACTCTAGCCTAGTGGTGAACCAGATGAACGGGGTGTTTGAGGTCAAGGACCCCCAGCTGTCCTCTTACCAGGCTTTGGCCAAAACCCTGATCGAGCCGTTCGAGGGCGCCACGATCCAACACATTCCCCGAGAGGAAAATAGACATGCGGATGCCCTCGCAAGGTTGGCAACCGGAAACTACCCTCCAGAGTACCGGAAAATAAAAATTGAAACTCTCCAGAAGCCGAGCATCAGCAAAACCATCTCCGACATATTTGCGGTAAAGATTGGGACAGATTCGTGCTAAAGTGTTGCTGCCGGCAATTGGGGCATTTCGATGGACCAAGACATATCAAATGAAGTCCAAGATCATACAAGAAGTCCATGAAGATGTGAAGCCCAAGCCTTGAAGAAAAATTCAGAAAAAGAAAACCTAATTGAACTATGAAAGGAAGGTTTCAAATCCTATTCCCACTTGGTTTTCTTTTTCCTTGTGTATGAAGGGTTGCCGGCAACACCCCCTCTCCTCTATATATACCCCCACTTTTGCATTCTGTAAATCATCTCATCTCTTGCAAAACACTAGCCGAAACTCTACCAAAAGTTCTACCAAAGTTCTAAACCGAAACCCTAAAATACAAAGTCCACCGATTCACCACCATCATTCACCACCGATTCCAGTCCCTGCCTTAGCTGCTGCCGAACCTCTTTCACCACACCAAGACGAAGCTCTCCAAGGTTTCTAAAGTGTGATCCATCCCTATGACTTGTATTTTTATTTTCGGTTTAGTCACATTAGTTGTTATAAAAATACTTTGTTTTCGTTTGGTATTGTATGATGAACATGAATTGCGATTTTTGTTGGAATTTATGTGATGACTTTTGCAATCTTTAATTCATGGATTTTGTATGTTTAGATAATTAGAGCAATGGTATCAAAAGCATGTTTAGGATTTAAATTGGTTAGTGGGTTAAGGATGTTCCTTATAAACCGAAACATTAGTTGTGCTTAAGCATTTGTTGTTTGCATGTAAATCTAGGTGTTAGGTTTCATCTAACCTGAGTAGAATGAATAAAACTATAGGCCTAACGGTTGTTTTGATTTGTTGTGCTCACCTAGGGTATAAAACCTTAGCTAAAACTTGCATGTTAAATAAGATGATTGACAACCTTGCTTATTTGCATGTTTTCGATTTAAGACTCTTGTGCGTTATATGTTAAGTCTTAACCGGATTAGCATAAAAAAATCTTTAGGGCTAGAACGGAAGTTTGTCCTAAAAGAACTTGAGGAAGTCTAGTAACTAGGTACAGAGCGAAAGCTCTAGTTGCGCTCGAAACGAATTTGAATTTTGAACATGTTAAATACTAGTCTCTTACTTTCTTGCATATGAATCTATGTTTTAAAGAGTCTTTTGTGTGAACTGTTTTGTGAAAGATGATGATCACCTGTAAATATTAGATTTAGGATTTTATTTTGTGTTTTAATGCCGTGTGTAGTCTAGGGCAGCCCTATGGCTGCCGATCCATACTTATCCCCCATTTGTGATGTTTTTAATGTATATATGTATATATGGTTGTGTCTAACAATTTCATATCTCAGGTACCCTTAATCCCCGGCTTAGAACAATCCCTACTTGCTTATACTACTAACGATATTTTGTAGGGTTATTATTGCATGCGAGCTTAGGCTCACGTCAGAGTCTTGAGCTCACCAATGTCCTTTTGGTGATTTTGTTGTCCCGCGAGCAATGCTTGAGTCGCACTTGACAAAGATTGGATCAAAGCTTCGTAGTTCGGATTACTCGGTGCGGTTTGGCCTTGGCTCGGCCCTCCTTGGCTGTGGCTCGGCATGGCTGCATAGTTCCCGTGGTTCGGCTGAAATGGTTGCCGAGGCACAAAGGGTGCCCTCGGCGCATATGGCGCTCCTCCTTCTCTCGGTTGCATAGGTGCCCTAAGCACATTTTCATTGTTCCCCCATCGAAAGTTAGGATGATCATTGAACCTCGGATTGAAGTTCCCAAACCGTTGACCTCCTTGAAAGCCAATAGCATTGCACTCTTCTACTCCCTCATTCGATCCAAATTGAGGGCATTGTTCGGTCTCATGGCCCTCGGTGCAAATACCACAAACCATAGCACGCTTCTTCATCAAATTACTCACCAAGTCGGTAAGCTTATCAACTTTCTCCTCTAACTTTGAGCTTGAAGACGTCTCATGCACTTTCTCGTTCCTTTGCACATTGCCTCGTGCCATGCCAAATTGTTGGTTATTCAAAGCACGAACTTCTAACAAACTTCTTGCCGCTCCGGCATTCAACTCCTGAAAACTTCCTCCCGCGGCTGAGTCAAGAAACTCTCTCTCCATAACGCGCAATCCCTCATAAAAATATTGCAACAAGAGCCCATCGCTAATGCCATGCGATGGACACAAAGATACTAGGGACTTGAACCTCTTATAGTAGTCAAAGAAAGTCTCATCTCCGGCTTGCTTCACACTAGTAATTTGCTTCCTCAGATCAGTGATGCATGAAGCGGGAAAATACTTGAGCAAGAACTCATCCATCATAGAATTCCACGAAATGATGCGACCATTAGGCACCTCAAACAACCACTCCTTCGCTTAATCTTCCAATGAGAATGGAAAAGCCTTCATCTTGAAGTGTTGCAAATCGGTCCCTCTCTGACACATAGACTCCGTGGTGAAGTTAAACCACTGTAGATGCTTGTTAGGGTCTTCACTTGGCATCCCATAAAAAGATTTCAGCTTATGGAGGAATCCACTCCTCAATTCAATCTCTCCCATCTTGTCAGCTTCCAAAGGAGGATAAGTCATATTCGATGGAGCAACTCCGGCTCCAGCAACATGACCATTCTGTGATCGGATTGAAGTCATTCTTTCTTCTTCTTCTTCTTGCTCGGCAAAAGCTTCCAACTCTGGACTCTCGAGATCACACGAAGACGAAACAACATATGGAGAGCTCGGCAAAGTTGTTGCCGAACTAGGTAACGCTGGCAATGATGGTTCGGACGAAGGTGGAGACGATGGTGCAGATGACGGACTGTTTGGTACGGCAGGTGGTAACGGCACAAATAATTCAATTGCGAGCTCTTGGTTCAAACATTGCAATCGGCCTTGATCATCTCGTGTCCAAATATTAGATTCGGACATGCACTTTTCTGAAATTTGCAACATTTAAACAAGTTAGAACTTTCGTAAAGAAAATAGAAAGCAAAGATATACATCATTACAAGCCACGGCATTGGCAATTACACAACATCTTTCAAACAATGGCACACGATATATATACAATCGGCAAAGCATCAATATGATCGGCAATAAAGAGCAAAAATCGAAACGTCCATGATCAAGTAATCGCTAAGTCTAATTTCTTTTAAATTCGTTCTAACTCTCGAAGTACGTGGAGCAGAGGAGATAACGGTGCAATGGACTGATATAGCCCCCGGTAGTATCATGGTTTACCTGATATACCTCAAGAGTTCGAACCGCACAAATATGTTTTATCTTTTGAAGAAAATAGATCACATATGTCAAGTTATTTTCTAGCGTCTAAAGTGAGGTGATGCTTCTGCCCAAGCTATTGACTAGTTCGAGCGTGTCTTACTTTTCAAAGGCGGTGTTGTTAAGATTCACGGAGGGCGAACCCCCTACAGGAACCAGGCAGGACTAGTTGTTGGTCACCACGGGGAGCGAACTCCCTATCGACTCACTCACCGAGAATGAACATCAGTCTGTGGGCCTTGAGAACTAGTTAAACAAACCTGAGAACCATATCAATGAAACTAACTTGCCCCATACTTTGTAAAACAAACACGGGTCACTAGCGGTCTACAAGTGTTGATCAAAGTCGCCCTCAATCTCATAAAAATGGGTCTGCCAAGTTATCGCTCATATGCGTGGGGGGGACGTATCCCACGTTTCCCAGTCTACATAAAAGACGGATCTAACATGACATCATTCGTATGAAGGGTTAAGGCTATGACCAACAAAAGCGGCTTCTCCCTACATGTTACACTTTAGAAACTACAATAAACTCAAACATACACAAAACTACTAACTTCTTAGAAATTAAACTAAGTGATTACAAACATACATCGATATACATCATGCAACTTCCAAAATTTAAACTCTACATGCCGAAGCATATTTCTACTTTACAAAATCCCAAAATAAAAATAAAAATTAATTCTTTACAACTTTACAACAAAAATTTCCAGCAACATATATACATAACAATAACACAAATCAAGCTTTTATAATCCCCGGCAACGGCGCCAAAAATTGGTGTGAACCTAAGCTCGCACGCAATAATAACCCTACAATCGTTAGTAGTATAGACATAAGTAGGGATCGTTCTAAGCCGGGGATTAAGGGTACCTGAAATATGAGATTGTTAAACAAAAACACATATATACATATATACATCAAAACGTCACATTGGGGGTAGAATTGGTTCGGCAGCCATAGGGCTGCCCTAAAGTCCTAGGCACGAAAATAAAATTGCAGGAATTTAAACTCTAAGCTATTATGTACATGTTTGATCATCATCTCTCACGCATCACATAGCACAAAACACACAACTCACACACAAGAATTCATGCAATTGTTTGTAAAATTCATCACATAAATTCCCATAAAAATCGCAACTCATGTTCATCATACAAAACCAAACGAAAACAAAGTATTTTTATAACAATAATTGTGACTAAACCAAGAATAAAAAATACAAGTCATAGGGATGGATCACACTTTAGAAACCTTGGAGAGATTCGTCTTGGTGTGGTGAATGAGGCTCGGCAGTGGCTGAGATAGTGACAGGACCCGAACCAGATTTCACCCCAAAACCCGGATCAGATCCTGCGGGGACCACCTTAAGAGAGATTTTACCGAAAAATCGGCATGACCTCTCTTAAAATGGACAACCCTCACCTGTCAAACTTCTATAAAATCCACTCTGACTCTAGGAGCCACCTGCTCCCCCAGAATTCCAACAACTTCTCAATACAGAAGTAGAATCACTTTTAGAACTTCTACAATTTATCAGAGCATTCTACATAAAGTAACTAAGGATACAACATCAAAGAATTAAAGGATTAAAAGATCCTACCGAGCGGAAGCAATACTGACGCTGACTATGCCTCGACCTGAGTATCTTTGACCTCAACTACTAGTCTGCACACTGGGCATTTTAAAACGAAGGGCCCAGGGAAAAGTAATTTAAAAACGTTAGAGTGAGTGGATAAAAATAAAATAATTTCAACTAATACTTTTAGTTAAAGACATTATATCACTTTCCCACATTTTCATACTAATCGGAAAATCACAATGCATGCATATGTATATATAAACGTACCACATTTTATGAAAAACTCTATTAAAACAACTCAGATAAACAAAACTCCTTTGTTTATATATATATATATATATATATATATATATAAAATCATAACCATTTGAAAATCAACTTATAATACATCTCGATCAATCTCTTTGGTCAAATAAAATCCCAGTCCACTGGTTCGGGAATCTATGAAATACTGAAAGCCTCATAGAGGAAATATTCCCGAAACTAGATAATATAAAAATATAGAAATCTTAATCCACTGCTTCGGGAATCTATCAAAAGCTGAAAGTCTCATAAATGAAATATTCCCGAAGCCACATCATATAATCGTATAAAAATCTCAATCACGTCATATAATAATATAAAAATCTCAATCGACTGATGCGGGAATTTATTAAAATTGAAAGCTTCACAGAGGAAGTATTCCCGCAATCACAGTGAAAAACATCCTCATGACCAAATCCCATTGGTCAGGCAACAGGGAAATGTCTACCCACCACTGGAGCCTCGTCAGGCTCTGGTCCGAGAGTCCTATTGACTCCCCCCGTGTCTAAGTCTACTACCTAAACACGTCCACCGCCTCAATATATACCACCCTACGTCGACCACCGAGCGTGAATCTGACCTATATGGTCAAGTCGTCACCTCGCGTGGGATGAGGCTCCGCTAGCTAGCATCAATATAATAATAGCGTGGACCCTCGTGTGGTGAAAACAAATCTCGAAATACATTTCCCCTGATAAATCATCAACCATCTGAGGTTCATAATCACATAACAATATTCTAGCCTCCAGATATAAACATGAATCCCCGGCAAATCAACATGCCGTAAAATCAAAAATACCCGGCAAATCACCATGCCGTAAAATCAAATCAAATCAAATATACTTAAATCCCATCGACATGTCTCGCATGTCAGAAAAATCATAATTAATAAAATCAACAAAATCCCCGGAATTTCATTCCGGTCTACTGATTAACATACTCAAAATATTTCGAAAATATAAAACCACATGGAAATCTCATTTCCCAAGGAAATAGCAAAATCCAATATAAATATCATTACTGTCGATAAAACAAAACCATATATTCCTTAATATATTGATGTGAGCCTAAGCTCGCACGCAATAATAAACCCTGCAATCGTTAGTAGTATAGACATAAGTAGGGATCGTTCTAGCCGGGGATTAAGGGTACCTGAAATATGAGAATGTTAACAAAAATATTCACAAACATATATGCACACAATTGTCACACTTATATACATATATACGAATTTATCATGGGGGATGAAGATGAGGTTCGGCAGCAAGGACTGCCTCTATATCTAAGACACGAAAATAAACCTAAACTACTATATACAAGTGATCATCATCTCTCACAAAACATTTAGCACCAAGACTCTTTAACATATAAACTCACATGCAAGAAAGTAAGGAACAAGTATCAACATGTTTAAATTCAAAATTAGTTCCGACTACAACTTAGTTGTAAGACTTCTCAAGTTTTAAGACTGAACTTTTGGTTATGGGCCCTAAAGTTATGTTAATCCTTTTGAGACTTAACAATTAATCACAATAGTCTAAATCGGAGACATGCAAAATAAGCAAGGTTGTCAATCATCTTATTTTAACATGTAAGAAATCCAAAGTACTATACCCTAAGTGAGCAAAAACAAATCAAAGCAACCTTTTGAGTATCTAGCCATATTTGTTATTACTCGGGTTTGATGAAACCTAACACGTAGATTTACATGCAAACAACAAATGCTTAAGCACAACTAATGTTTCGGTTTATAAGGTCCACTCTTTTAGATTTCTAACCAATTTCAAACCTAAACATGCATCTATACCACTGCCCTAATTATCTAACACATGAATTTACAAGTTACATATTACAAATTAGCATGCAAAATTCATTGTTCTTGTCGAAACCTAAACTTAACTCTAAGCATCGATTCAAACAAATCTTTAACATACAATTTACAAAACCAAAATCGATTCATACATAGACATATAAACCAACACCAAACATACATGAGTGTTTCATAGACAAAACTAAACATAACTAAACAAAAATTACTAAACCGAAAGAGGGGAGTGGATCATACTTTGAGACACCTTCAGAGCTTCACGTTGTGTGGATCCGGCGAAGTATGGAGGCTGGGGTGAGGCTGCACGGCAGTAGGTTGTGTCGGCAGTAGGTTGTGGAGGAGAAGTTCCAAGATTCGGCAAAGCAGAAACTTGGTTGAGGTGAGGTGAAGGTGGTTTTCAGTTTAGGTTTTTGTCTAGGATTTTTTGGGAATTTTGGTAGAGTTTAGGCCTTGTGTTTATGCTTGAGATGAGATGGTTTTTCTGTAGAAAAACATGGCTATATATAGAGGCAAATTCGGCAGAAACCCTAGGTAGAAAACCTAGTCCAAATCGGCAAAGGCAATCCTTGTGCAACAAGGTTTTGGTTCCTTCCTTTCTTGGTTCTTCTAGGAAACTTCTTTTTCTGATTTTCTTCCTTGGATTGGGCTGCATATCTTCATGAACTTCTTGTGTAGGCTTGACAACTTCATTTGGTGAGCTTGGTCCATGGAAAAATGCCCCAAACCCGCAAGAACACAAGACCGGCAGCAACTCGGCTGGAATGACCTTACTCCAGTAAATCCGACATATCTCCCTTCTCGGAGATCCAATTGATGCGATTCCAAGTCTCAGATAAACTAGACACATATAGCCATCTCCCCATAAAATATCTCGATCAAATTCCTTGTGAATCGTCGGGAATGATTTTTCGAAGTTGGATCAAAGTCCCAGGAAAATTCTGGAAGCCCCTGGATTGGTGTGCTCGGACTGCCGTTTTGCAGCCAACTTTTGGGTGACTTCCCGAACTCCAATTGATCTGAAATTTTAACACAACATTCGTCAGAATATGAATATTAAGCACACCAAATTTCATAGAATTCGGACAAGGATAGATCATATTTGTACTCGTCACAAAATCGCGAAAAAGACATATTTTGCACTATTTTCCAGATTTCTCATACTTAGTCATTTTTCGGACAATTAAGCACATTTAACCAAACCCTACCAAATTAACACTAAACTATATTATGACTCAATCTTAGACAAATAAGGGTTAAACAAAGCATAAACGAGGGTATAAGCATATAATAACGTCGCACATTGTGCTCCTATCATATATCTTTTTCTTTTTCTCATATAATCTTTCATTTTTTAAAAGAAATTTCATTTCAATTAAAATAATCATGCATGCATTTGTTTTAAAAATAAAAAACCACTCACAGTCTTTTCCGAGCTGGTAGCCGTTTCGGCTCTCGTCCCGTCGAGTACCCTCTCGACCTGTCACATGGGCGAAATCGTAAATTTCTAAAGCTCGGAAAACAAATATAAAACCCAAACCACGGACGTCCTCGTTCGTCCGAATTATCCCCACTTCTATTTTATTTCCGGTATTAGAATTTCGTCTCAAATACCGAAACGATCTATAACCAAATTTACTCTGGACACCCACACCGTGTCCGATCAATTCCTTTTCTAGTAAATTCGTCATAAAACCCTTTTAATCAGCTTTTAACCCTTTTTACGGTAAGTCAACAGTCAAAACTACTGGTCAAACAGTAATTATTTCAGGTCAAACAGTAATTCTGAAAGTCAAATAGTAAACGGTTAAAATCCAATTACTATTTACCATTTACTGTTTACTATTTACTTTTACTGTTTACCTTTTTACTTTTACTAATTACTGTTTACTTTTACTGTTTTACAATTTACTTTTCACCTTTTACCGTTTTACCTTTTCACTTTTTACCACATCACTGTTCATCTTCTTCCTCAAGCCGCCGGAACAGTGGCGCTACCGCCACCGCCGCCGGCAGCGCCGCCGCAGGAGGCCGAAACTACCTCCATTCGGCTCCAAATTCACCCAAAAGGATCACTACCACCTCAGGACCTCCTTTCCGCCGCCCTTGCCGCCCCAAAACAGCTTCAGCCGCCGCAAACGGCGGCCGACGCGGCGGCCCGAATTCCTCAAACTCCATTTTCTCCAAAAATCAACCAATCGAACCACAAATTACATTCAATCGACTCCAATCATCGTCCTAAACTCAATTCTAACCTCCAATTTCATCAAAAACTTCAAAATCACAACCTCCAACAAAAATCACCAAAAACCCTAAAATTTTCAAAATCTAATTCCTCCTTACCTGCTACGAATCGGCTCAATTCCTTTCATAGGATTGACGTGCGGGTCGAGGCCTTCGATTCCCGACCGGAATCGGGCCGAACCATGGCCGGAGGAGGGAGAACCACCCGATCGGGGTCGGTGCTTCTCGGGCTGTGCACGGCCAAACGGCGGCGATTCGTCGTGAATCACCACCACCGGCGTGACGAGGGAGCCGAGACGGTCCGAACGCGACCGGTGCGGCCGCCCAGTTCGGCCGGACGGCGGTGCCAGGTGGAGGGCGAACCGGAGTCGGGGGAGAGGAGAGAGAAAGGGAAGGAGAAAAGAAAAAGAAGAAAAAAAGAAAAAAAATGACAGATTTCCCTTTCGGGAAATTTTCTCCCGGCTATTTATACTCGTCCAAAATTGGCAAGTTTCGGTTTCCACGTCACAACTTTCTCGTACCAACTCCAAATAAATCGTGCCGCGTGTCCACGAACTCGTTTTGACGACTCTTATTTCGTCGCAAAATAAAATCCTTGGTCAGGTCAACTTATTTAAAAGTCAACCGTTTGAATTTTCCGAATCGTAACAATTCTCGAGGAGTAAAAGTACACGTAACACCGTAAAAAGGTAATTCCAGATTCGGATCGTATCAATTCTCCCCTCCTTATAAAAATTTCGTCCTCGAAATTTGCGTACTTGCCAAGACTGAGGACGCGACATCTTCATGCTCCTCTAATTCTTTAGTAGTTCCATTTACCTTTTAATTTACCTCAGTTATCAGTATAACTCTATGGAGGAGAGTTGTCCATCTCACTTACCCCCGAATTGTAATTCAGAAAACTCAACCATTATCTCGTGACCTGAATAAACATCTTTGTCTATTCACCCATGCAAAGGTGCAAGATCAAGCTGAATTATTATCGAGTCCCCAAAGATGCGTGAAACTCCATTTAAAACCGTAAAATAAATCACGATTCTTGATCCGCTTCCATGGACTCAAACATCAGAGAGTTCCACAATCTCTATCATCCACATCTCATCAAGTCGACCTTGGGTGCATAAAATGCCATATTATACAAATCAAAATAGTAACAACCAATCGTACACAGACACCGGCAAAAAAAACCGATGAGAATCCCAAAGTCTTACCTCTCCTGTTACACTTGTTGACACATCAATCCATACCACTGAATTGGAGGAAATATCTCTCATGGTCTCTGGATGAGTCCTCAATTTGTGCTCCTCACACTCAAATACTCATGATTGGTTTCAAATAAAACTGACTTATCAAAGTCCAATCTCGTCTATGAATAAAGCAACCGCCAAACTTATAACTCACAAAAGAGTGAGACCTGAATCATCGTCAAAGGTGACAACCAACAGAGGTTTCCAACTAGGTACCTCAGCTATCACCAATAACCCAATCCAATATGACTTCAAAAAAAACAATTTTCATAGCCGTCGACTAACACCAGAACTGTTAGATCGACCAATATCAAAATAGCATTTTGATGCAACTCAAATTCTCTCATATGATCTTCAACTTGGGAGAAAATATCTCAAGTACCACAGGGCTCGCTGAAATCACAAGATAAACCCCACAACTTAAATTTGCTCGAGCCAACTCATAACCACAGGTTTCCCTTGACTTGCATCAAAGAAAAGAAATCTTTGAATAAGACTTTCAAACCCCAATTACACTGTAGAGGTCCCAATCAATAGCTCGTCCCACGAGAACTGACATGATGGTAACCTCAAATCAAATGTCTATTCAATGAAAATACCAACACACATTTACAAAAATAATGACTCCTCAAGTCATTTCTGGAACAGTAAGTGGTCCTACTACAATACAAACCCAAATGAAATTCTTATCCGTATACATTCCTACCCCGTATCGACCCTCCAATCAAATAAAGCTGACCAATCTCTTCAAAGTTGTATGAGTAAGTCCTTGATAATTACTAAAGATACCAAAAAATGTATCCGTCAAATGTCATAATTAAGAAGGATTAACCAAATAACCTTATTTCTGATTTCCTTCTTGCCTTTTCCCCAAAAACGAAATACCACTTAGTTTCAATCTTGGCGCTGTATCACCGTTATACTCCAAACTAGAATCTGATCAGTTATAACTTCAGTCCAAACACCTTCCAGAACCCAAAGCTTTATTTTACAAAAGTAAGACTACACGTATCAAGTAGTCCTTCAAAGAATGCTCTGAAAGAACAAACCCCACCAATCTGTACTTTGGTTTTACGGCTCCACTTTCTTCTTTAAATATATCCTTAATCCGACAGAGTTGACACTCTTCAAGCAATGCCACTTTTAATTGCTATACCAAATTTCCTTTTTAGTCCCCTCACATTCCTGAAAGTACTAACGTCACCAGGCCATAGGCTTAGATACCACAAAGCCTGAATCTCGTATTGATGGTAGTTAACTCACCTACGAATATCAACATCCAGTTTAACAATTCCTACCATTCTCACACTCCAAGATTACTACCTCACCAGCAGTTAACAAATGGAATCAAATCCCTCTAAGAATAAGAAATACTAGCTGAGCAGTAAATCCATAACTTTAGTTGGTCAATTCTCAACCAAAATCAAAACCAAGTATATTAACATCTATAACACGTCAGACAAAACAAAGAACCATCCAAAATTTCAGAACTTCAATCATTCAATTCTCCCTGCTCAAAGATTGGCTTGAAAAACTAACACTGCAGGGAAATCAAGGACAACCAAACAAAACTACGACTACCGGCCTTGCCTCCTGCCGTGGTCGGAATCGAAATCCGAAGGGGATGACTCACTACCTTTTGTTCTTTGTTTTTCAGTCAATAGAACTCGTAAGGCAACTCAAAAACAAGAAATAGACGGCGATGTCATGGCGCAGTTGTGACCATCCTCACCACATTGAGAAACGGTTGGAAGAGGGAGGAGAGAAAGAACAGAGCAGCTCGAGACCGAAATCGGTCCAGGATTTGTTATCTCTAAATTTACGCCACAAGGAAAAACATTCAGGAATTGCCAACTTCGATTCTTCGCTAACCTCTCAACACTAATACTTGATAATAACGTTAGCACCAAAGAACATACGATGGCTACCCGCTGCAGTCGGACCATCAGTCAGAGGTACTAAGCATTACCAAGCATATAAAATAGCAGGATAGAATAGTACTCTACCGAGTACATGACAAGATATCCAAGAATCTGGCTCATGGACTTAATGTACACACTAGCATCAGAGAATGTGATGGAAATCCGCCGCGGTCGGACCCTCACTCAAAGATTGCTAGGCGTCATCAAGTAGAAAAGACAACGTGACTCAAAGAAAAGACAGGACCTAATGCTCTGATACCAAATTGACAGGACCCGAACCAGATTTCACCCCGAAACCCGGATCAGATCCTGCGGGGACCACCTTAAGAGAGATTTTACCGAAAAATCGGCATGACCTCTCTTAAAATGGACAACCCTCACCTGTCAAAAACACAAAACACTTCTATAAAATCCACTCTGACTCTAGGAGCCACCTGCTCCCCCAGAATTCCAACAACTTCTCAACACAGAAGTAGAATCACTTTTAGAACCTCTACAATTTATCAGAGCATTCTACATAAAGTAACTAAGGATACAACATCAAAGAATTAAAGGATTAAAAGATCCTGCCGAGCGGAAGCAATACTGACGCTGACTATGCCTCGACCTGAGTATCTTTGACCTCAACTACTAGTCTGCACACTGGGCATTTTAAAACGAAGGGCCCAGGGGAAAGTAATTTAAAAACATTAGAGTGAGTGGATAAAAATAAAATAATTTCAACTAATACTTTTTGTTAAAGACATTATATCACTTTCCCACATTTTCATACTAATCGGAAAATCACAATGCATGCATATGTATATATAAACGTACCACATTTTATGAAAAACTCTATTAAAACAACTCAGATAAACAAAACTCCTTTGTTTATATATATATATATATATATATAAAATCATAACCATTTGAAAATCAACTTATAATACATCTCGATCAATCTCTTTGGTCATATAAAATTCCAGTCCACTGGTTCGGGAATCTATGAAATACCGAAAGCCTCATAGAGGAAATATTCCCGAAACTAGATAATATAAAAATATAGAAATCTTAATCCACTGCTTCGGGAATCTATCAAAAGCTGAAAGTCTCATAAATGAAATATTCCCGAAGCCACATCATATAATCGTATAAAAATCTCAATCACGTCATATAATAATATAAAAATCTCAATCGACTGATGCGGGAATTTATTAAAATTGAAAGCTTCACAGAGGAAGTATTCCCGCAATCACAGTGAAAAACATCCTAATGACCAAATCTCATTGGTCATGCAACAGGGAAATGTCTACCCACCACTGGAGCCTCGTCAGGCTCTGGTCCGAGAGTCCTATTGACTCCCCCCGTGTCCAAGTCTACTACCTAAACACGTCACCGCCTCAATATATACCACCCTACGTCGACCACCGAGCGTGAATCTGACCTATATGGTCAAGTCGTCACCTCGCGTGGGATGAGGCTCCGCTAGCTAGCATCAATATAATAATAACGTGGACCCTCGTGTGGTGAAAACAAATCTCGAAATACATTTCCCCTGATAAATCATCAACCATCTGAGGCTCATAATCACATAACAATATTCTAGCCTCCAAATATAACCATGAATCCCCGGCAAATCAACATGCCGTAAAATCAAAAATACCCGGCAAATCACCATGCCGTAAAATCAAATCAAATATACTTAAATCCCATCGACATGTCTCGCATGTCAGAAAAATCATAATTAATAAAATCAACAAAATCCCCGGAATTTCATTCCCGTCTACTGATTAACATACTCAAAATATTTCGAAAATATAAAACCACATGGAAATCTCATTTCCCAAGGAAATAGTAAAATCCAATATAAATATCATTACTGTCGATAAAACAAAACCATATATTCCTTAATATATCTTTTTCTTTTTCTCATATAATCTTTCATTTTTTAAAAGAAATTTCATTTCAATTAAAATAATCATGCATGCATTTGTTTTAAAAATAAAAATCCACTCACAGTCTTTTCCGAGCTGGTAGCCGTTTCGGCTCTCGTCCCGTCGAGTACCCTCTCGACCTGTCACATGGGCGAAATCGTAAATTTCTAAAGCTCGGAAAACAAATATAAAACCCAAACCACGGACGTCCTCGTTCGTCCGAATTATCCCCACTTCTATTTTATTTCCGGTATTAGAATTTCGTCTCAAATACCGAAACGATCTATAACATAATTTACTCTGGACACCCACACCGTGTCCGATCAATTCCTTTTCTAGTAAATTCGTCATAAAACCCTTTTAATCAGCTTTTAACCCTTTTTACGGTAAGTCAACAGTCAAAACTACTGGTCAAACAGTAATTATTTCAGGTCAAACAGTAATTCTGAAAGTCAAACAGTAAATGGTTAAAATCCAATTACTATTTACCATTTACTGTTTACTATTTACTTTTACTGTTTACCTTTTTACTTTTACTAATTACTGTTTACTGTTTACTTTTACTGTTTTACCATTTACTTTTCACCTTTTACCGTTTTACCTTTTCACTTTTTACCACATCACTGTTCATCTTCTTCCTCAAGCCGCCGAAACAGTGGCGCCACCGCCACCGCCGCCGGCAGCGCCGCCGCAGGAGGCCGAAACTACCTCCATTCGGCTCCAAATTCACCCAAAAGGATCACTACTACCTCAGGACCTCCTTTCCGCCGCCCTTGCCGCCCCAAAACAGCTTCAGCCGCCACAAACGGCGGCCGACGCGGCGGCCCGAATTCCTCAAACTCCATTTTCTCCAAAAATCAACCAATCGAACCACAAATTACATTCAATCGACTCCAATCATCGTCCTAAACTCAATTCTAACCTCCAATTTCATCAAAAACTTCAAAATCACAACCTCCAACAAAAATCACCAAAAACCCTAAAATTTTCAAAATCTAATTCCTCCTTACCTGCTACGAATCGGCTCAATTCCTTTCGTAGGATTGACGTGCGGGTCGAGGCCTTCGATTCCCGACCGGAATCGGGCCGAACCATGGCCGGAGGAGGGAGAACCACCCGATCGGGGTCGGTGCTTCTCGAGCTGTGCACGGCCAAACGGCAGCGATTCGTCGTGAATCACCACCACCGGGGTGACGAGGGAGGCGAGACGGTCCGAACGCGACCGGTGCGGCCGCCCAGTTCGGCCGGACGGCGGTGCCAGGTGATAGGAGCACAATGTGCGATGATATTATATGCTTATGCCCTCGTTTATGCTTCGTTTTTCCCTTATTTATCTAAGATTGAGTCATAATTTAGTTTAGTGTCGATTTGGTAGAGTTTTAATCAAATGTGCATAATAATCCGAAAAATGACTAAGTATGAGAAATCTGGAAAATAATGTAAAATATGTCTTTTTCGTGATTTTGAGATGCGTAAAAATATGATCTATACTTGTCCGAATTCAATGAAATTTGGTGTGCTTAATATTCATATACTGAGAAATGTTGTGTTCAAATTTCACATCAATCGGAGTTCTAGAAGTCGCCCAAAAGATGGCTGCAAAACGGCAGTCCGAGCAAACCAATCCAGGGGCTTCCAGGATTTTCCTGGGACTTTGATCCAACTTCGAAAAATCATTCCTGACGACTCACAAGGAATTTGATAAAGCCCTTTTATGGGGAGATGGCTATATGTGTCTAGTTTATCTGAGACTTGGAATCGCATCAATTGGAGCTCCGAGAAGGGAGATATGTCGGATTTACTGGAGCAAGGTCATTCCAGCCGAGTTGCTGCCGGTCTTGTGTTCTTGCGGGTTTGGGGCATTTTTCCATGGACCAAGCTCACCAAATGGAGTTGTCAAGCCTACACAAGAAGTTCATGAAGATATGCAGCCCAATCCAAGGAAGAAAATCAGAAAAAGAAGTTTCCTAGAAGAACCAAGAAAGGAAGGAACCAAAACCTTGTTGCACAAGGATTGCCTTTGCCGATTTGGACTAGGTTTTCTACCTAGGGTTTCTGCCGAATTTGCCTCTATATATAGCCATGTTTTCCTACAGAAATCTCATCTCATCTCAAGCATAAACACAAGGCTTAAACTCTACCAAAATTCCCCAAAGATCCTAGACAAAAACCTTAACCGAAAACCACCTTCACCTCACCTCAACCAGGTTTCTGCTTTGCCGAACCTTGGATTTTCTACCTCCATAACCTACTGCTGACGTGACCTATTGCCGTGCAGCCTCGCCCCAGCCTCCATACTTCGCCGGATCCACACGACGTGAAGCTCTCAAAGTGTGATCCACTCCCTTCTTCGGTTTAGTATTTTTTTTGTTTAGTTATGTTTAGTTTTGTCTATGAAACAGTCATGTATGTTTGGTGTTGGTTTATATGTCTATGTATGAATCGATTTTGGTTTTATAAATTGTATGTTAAAGACTTGTTTGAATCGATGCTTAGATTTATGTTTAGGTTTCGACAAGAACAATGAATTTTGCATGCTAATTTGTAATATGTAACTTGTAAATTCATGTGTTAGATAATTAGGACAGTGGTATAGATGCATGTTTTAGGTTCAAAATTGGTTAGTATCTAAGGATTGGGCATGAAAATCGGTACTTAGTGTTGTCTTGAACATTGATCTAGGTGCTAGGTTTAATCAGCTAGAGTAATTACGAACGTTGCCATACTCAAAAGGTCGCTCTGATTTGTGTTGCTCACTTAGGGTTTAATACTTTAGATACTTGCATGTTTAAAATAAGATGATTGACAACCTTACTTATTTTGTTTGTCTCCAATTTAGACCATTGCGCACAATTGTTAAGTCTCAAAAGGATTAACATAACTTTAGGGCCCATAACCAAAAGTTCGGTCTTAAAACTTGAGAGGTCTTACAACTAAGTTGTAGTTGGAACTAATTTTGAACTTAAGCATGTTGGTACTTGTTCCTTACTTTCTTGCATGTGAGTTTATATGTTAAAGAGTCTTTGGTGCTAAATGTTTTGTGAGAGATGATGATCACTTGTAAATATTAGACTTAGGATTTATTTTCTGTTTTGTTTTCGTGTGTAGTATAAGGTAATCCTATGGTTGCCGATTCCATTTATCCCCACATTTGTGACGTTTTGTGTAAATATGTGTAGATATTTTGTGCTAACATTCTCATATTTCAGGTACCCTTAATCCCCGGCTTAGAACGATCCCTACTTATTCTATACTACTAACGATTGTAGGGTTTATTATTGCGTGCGAGCTTAGGCTCACATCACCAGGTGGAGGGCGAACCGGAGTCAGGGGAGAGGAGAGAGAAAGGGAAGGAGAAAAGAAAAAGAAGAAAAAGAAAAAAAATGAGAGATTTCCCTTTCGGGAAATTTTCTCCCGGCTATTTATACTCGTCCAAAATCGGCAAGTTTCGGTTTCCACGTCACAACTTTCTCGTACCAACTCCAAATAAATCGTGCCGCGTGTCCACGAACTCGTTTTGACGACTCCTATTTCGTCCCAAAATAAAATCCTTGGTCATGTCAACTTATTTAAAAGTCAACCTTTTGAATTTTCCGAATCGTAACAATTCTCGAGGAGTAAAAGTACACGTAACACCGTAAAAAGGTAATTCCAGATTCGGGTCGTATCTGATAGGGTGTGGAATCGGTGGTGAATGGTGGTGGAATCGGTGGACTTGTGTTTTAGGGATTCGGTTTAGAACTTTGGTAAATAATTCGGCAGAGTTTAGGCTAGTGTTTTGCAAGAGATGAGATGATTTTCAGAATGACAAAGTGACCCTATTTATAGAGAATAGGTGCCGGCAGCCCTTGTTGTACAAGGCAATCACAAAACCTAGTAGAATAAGGTTTTGAAACCTTCCTTTCACAGTTCAATTAGGTTTTTTTTTTTTTCTGAATTTTTCTTCAAGGCTTGGGCTTCACATCTTCATGGACTTCTTGAATAATCTTTAGACTCCATTTGATAGGTCTTGATCCACCGAAAATGTCCCAAAACCTGCCGGCATGCAGATCGGCAGTAAAGGCTTGCCGATCAACAACATCTCCTGGGCTGACTAGGAGAGCCACTTTTCTTCAATTTTTCTTCATTTCTTTTGTTTGGTGTCATCCTCTAACCTTCTTTAAGCTTGGACCATCATCACATATGCATTTGTACACCATTTGGTCTATCAAAAACAGAAATTGTGAAAAGGAGGCAGTAGCATCCTGGAATCGGTAGAAAAGACCTTGCTGTAGTAACTCCGCCATATCTCCCTCCTCGGAGCTCCAATTGATGCGATTCCAAATCTCATATAAACTAGACATACATAGCTACTTCCATATAAAACAGTACGACCAAATTCCTTGTGAGTCGTCGGGAATGATTTTTCGAAGTTGGGACACAGTCCCAGGAAAATCCTGGAAGTCCCTGATGATCTTAATTTGCCCGGAC
This sequence comes from Potentilla sterilis, assembly GCA_963682095.1. Lineage (NCBI taxonomy): Eukaryota > Viridiplantae > Streptophyta > Magnoliopsida > Rosales > Rosaceae > Potentilla > Potentilla sterilis. Next base: position 24,886,966 of record OY821766.1, read on the forward strand.
TGCCAAGTTTCAGCCATCCTTTGAGTGACTTCCCGAACTCCGATTGATCTGAAATTTTAACACAACATTTCTCCGGATATGAATATTAAGCACACCAAATTTCATCAAATTCGGACAAGGATAGATCGCATTTTTATTTATCTCAGAATCACGAAAAAGATAACTAGCTTGCATTATTTTCCAGATTTCTCAAACTTAGTCATTTTTCGGATTCTTAACCAACTTTTCGCCAAACTCTACCAAATTAACACTAAACTATATTATGACTCTATCTTAGACAAATAAGGGTTAAACAAAGCATAAATGAGGGCTTTAAGCATATAATATCGTCGCACATTGTGCTCCTATCACAATCCGTCCCGTTGTATGTCAGTTTTGGGGTTTTCATCGCGCTCGGTCTCCCGTCCTCTAGAATTTGGCGGGAGAAAGGTCTGATCCTCTCGCCAAAACGCGTGCTCACGGGCGGGCGAGTCGTCCTCTTCTCGCTGGCCTCCACCCGGGCCTTCATATCTGCTACCGAGGTAGACAGCGCCCGGATAGACCGCGCAGTGGATCCTATTTCTCCCTCCGAGGACTCGCTAGTTCGTAATGGGGGTGGGGGTGGTCCGGATCCTCTCAGGACTTCGGGAAAAAGGTCCACCGGGACGTGGATAGTTCTCCTTCCCGGACCGGATGATTGTCCTTGCTCCGGATGGGCGGATTACACTCGACCGCCAGCTGTCCCCAATGCCCGGGTCAACGTCGCGATCTGCCGCTCTCCCTTCTCCAGTGCGGCCAGCAGGGTGGTGTTAACTGCTTCCATCCTCTGGCATCGGGTCTCTGCCCTTAGCCGGTCTCGATTGCCCCCTTCCCGCAATCGAGCGATCTCCGCCTTCATTTTTTCTATATCTCCAGTCAACCGACTGGGGGCGGAGCTTGAGACATTACCTGGTTTCCTGCCTCGAGTACTTCCGGGCAGCCCTCTGGATGAGTGTTGCATTCCGCCAGTTTCCTTGGCGCCGACCTCTAGATCCAGTCCTTCCGCCATGATTGGTAGAGCAACACTACTTTTCGTAACAGATTCCCACAGACGACGCCAATGTTTCTGTCAGAATCCGGGGGACCTGCAGATACCGGTGAGATGAGATGCTCCCGGGTGGTATAGCTATCGAACGGGTTTCCTGTTGCCTTATAAGACACCGGGCGGGGCCCTCCTATTACACTCTGATGGTTAAGTCAGTACGGTAGTAATAAAGTATAACTTAACAAGAGTGGGAAGCTGGAGTTAATGTTACCTACCACTACCAGAAAAAAGGTTTTTCCAAACGAAATTAAAAAAAAAACGGCCGACGAATTAAAATCGCCGATGATTTTATTTTTCGTCGGTGGAACAACAAAATCGTCGGCCATAGTTTAACCATAGCCGACGCTGCTGTTTTTTCGTTGGTATAAACAAAAATCGTCGGCTATATTCATACTTCAGTCGACGATTTGGATTTTCGTCGGCCTTTCTCTTAAACATTAGCCGACGAAAACTTTTGAAATTTTGGCCAACGAAATTGACATCATTTTGGCCGACGAAATTGACATACTCATAATAGCCGACGAAAATGCATTATCTCGTCGGCCATGGCTATATTGAAAAATACATATTTTATTTTAGACAGAAAACGACAAAAGAATAGCCGACGAGTACGAGGTTGTCTCTCGTCGGCTATGATTTCACTACCAGATCCGAGGGCATAGCCGACGAAAAAATTTTCGTCGACTATGCCAAAATTTCGTCGGCTATACCTTCTGCCGACGAAATTTTCGTCGGCTATAATTCGTCGGAAAAACACCGTCGGCTATACCAATGGCCGACGAAAAAAGGAAATCGTCAGCTATATGTGAGTATGGCCGACGACTGTACCGACAAAACATCATTTCGTCGACCAAACCTTGGCAAAATATCCGACGAAATTCGTCGGGTATTTTCAAGTATGGCCGACGATATCGTAAACAATAGTCGACGAAACTCGTCGGCTATTTGTTCTGAACTATAGCCGACGATTTCATCTATTTCGTCGGTTATTCCGTCGAAATATATTAATATTTTAATAGGCATTAATTAGTTATAGCAGACGAAATAAGGTAATTTTCGTCGGCTATAAGTGTTATAGCCGATGAAAATTGGTAAAAATCGTCGGCTATAGTGCTTATAGCCGACGAAATAATGCCAAAATCGTCGGCTATTCGTACATTTGGTGAAAAAAAAAAACTATTTTCTAAATTACCATTCCAAGCAACCTGCAAATCACAAAAACAGTCCATGCATTTACACCAACAAGAAACACGTCTAAATGACTTATTATTTAATTCGTTCCAATATACATAAAATATAACCCTAATCATCACCTAAACCACTAAAGTCTACGACGTCATCCCCAGCATCCTGCCTTCCATCATGCTCGTCATCCTGCTGACCGAACTCGGGAGGTTGAGGCATTGGAGGTTCAACTAACGGCTGAAACGGGGGCGGGGGTTCAAGGCTTTGTTGTTGTGCCCTAAACATCTCATACCACCAGTTTTGTTGGCCGGCGTAGTTGTGTTGCCGAATTCTCTCGCATTCAGCATGCCAACTGGACAGATCTAAATAATGCTGCTGTATTCTCCGCTGGTGCTCTTGTGTTCTGCGGTGTAGCTCCTGTGATCTGCGTTGTTCCTCCTGTGATCTCTGGAACTCGGCCGCCAACCTGGCATTTTCTTCTGCCAATCTCCGCACTTCCCCCCTCACCTGTTGGCTCTCCCCGCCTCCCTTCTTTTGACCTCCCTTAGTGGTCTTCAGGAGCCCTAGTCCAGAACTTCCCAAACCCCGGCAGTAGTAGTTGTTTGAGCGGTTTGGGAAGGCTGCGTCGAACATCCTCGCTGCCGTTTGGACATCGGACCGGTCGACCTGGCGCAGGGCTTCTTCCAAATCTGCCTCTGAAATGTTCGGTTGTGTCTCCCGAACTACTTGCTGGAACACCTCTTCTTCGGCCCGGTTCACCCTCTCCTAATTGGACGGGAAAAAAAAAATTAATATTCTAACAAATATATAATTAAGTAAAATTAATAATTAAAATTTTAAAATCGTAATGAATGACTTACGAGCTGTTCTGTCGCTTGTGGATAAGCGATCCTGAACGTCTCCACGTACGGGTTACTATCAGGATGATCTCTAAGCGCCTCCTCCTGATATTGTGCAAACGACCTAGAACCAGCATGATGGGGGGTTGTGTTCCGGCGGCGGTTCTCAGAGTTTATCCGAGAACGTTGCTTCAAACAAATAATAAAATGTTAGAAAAATGCATAAAAAAATATTAGTGTAATAATTATAAAATAATTAAACTAATAATTAAAATTTTAATAAAATAAACATTTGTAGTGAAGTTTAGTATTTACCTGCATAACCGGGTTGTTGAAGTCTACTGTCTTCAACCAACGCCACTCGTACTCCCTGAACATGAACTCCCTGGGAGTACCCATACGACCAAGGTTGTCGTATTCGTTATAGTGGGAACGGAGTTCGTTCTTCCACTCTTTGAACCTACGAAAAAAACAAAAGTGGATTAGAAATATTATTAATATCATAAAATATTAATAATTATAAGATGAGGAATTCCCAACGTACCTCGAGTTCTGCACGGTGTCCACCCAATCCCGCTTGTGTTCGGCAATCTCGAAGAATGTCTGAAAAATAATATTTTATTAGTTGTACAATTGTAATAATACCGAAAATTATTAAATATTACGATAAATAAATTAAATTTTTTAAATTACTCACCGACGCGGCGTTGTTCACCTCCCTCTTTATCTCTTCGGGCACATCAGCCCACCGGGTCCACAACATAGGGACTCTGTCCCTAATCAGTGCCCCCACCCAACCCGAGTAGTCGCGTTTTTTCTAATTAAATTATATTACATTAAATAACAAATTCTAATTAATATAATAACCAATAATACTAACATATTTCAAAACATACTAACAAATTAATATATAAATTTTAACTAATTTTAAATAATACTAACTATTAACCTAAATATAACTATTTATATACAAATATAACTATATTTCTTTATTAACATATATATATATATATAATTAGACTACCAATTTATATATATAATTAATTTAACAATTTATATAATTAAAATTAAATATATAACAATTTATATACCTAAATTATAACAAATATATAACAATTAAATTTATTAACAAATATATAACAAATATATAACAATTTATATAACAATTTATATAATTAAAATTAAATATATAACAATTTATATACCTAAATTATAACAAATATATAACAATTAAATTTATTAACAAATATATAACAAATATATAACAATTTATATTATTAAAATTAAATATATAAAAATTTATTAAATTAAATTAAATTGAAAAAAAAATAACCGGATCTGATCAGAGGAGGAGGAGGAGGAGAATTCGTCCTCGATTTGAGGAGGAGGAGGAGGAGAGCGGCGGTGCGGCTCTGTCTGAATTGCTGCGGAGGAGAAAGCAGAAAAACGGAGGAGAAAGCAGAAAAAAGAAGAAAACGGAGGCTAGGGTTCGGCAGTTTCAGACTTATACCCGATAGAATAGCCGACGATTAAAAAAGATTTCGTCGGCTATTCTTTACTATAGCCGACGAAATTAAAGATTTCGTCGGCTATTCTTTGAATGTCGTCGGCTATTCTTTGAATGTCGTCGGCTATACTTTAGGCGCTCAGCAGCCGTCCGATCTCCCCCATCCAACGGCGGACAATGAAAAGGCGCGGATCGCAAGAGTTTAGCCGACGAATAAAAATATTTTGTCGGCTATACTTTGAAAAATCACAGCCGTTTGATCTGAGCCATCCAACGGCGGACAATAAGCGGATCGCAAGAGTTTAGCCGACGAAATATTTGAATTCGTCGGCTAAACCTTTGGTCAAACTGCGAAGTCAAACCTCTAAACTCTTTAAAACGGAAATTGGCCTGTGTAAATGACGTTTTTGGCCTGACCTTCAACAGATAATAGTTTCAAATCGATGAGGCGCAACTAATCGTATAAAAATTTTCCTCAAAATATTTACCGATCGTGAGGCTACCCATAGGAAAACGGAAGTAAAAAACAATTAACCGCAACATTCGGCATGCAGATTTTGTCGGAATCGTGTCATTTTTCAACCGTAGACGTATTTCATTATTTCGGTCATATCTTATTTCACGACACATTTGCATTTGAAGAGTGTACGTATAGTAACTATTTGAAACTATACATTCACTTAAACACTTAGTAAACAAGTTAAGGAACATTAGTGCATATGTTCCGATTTTGAATCTAAAAGTTTGGAAAATATATTCCAACCGTCAGATATCACCGTTAAGGTTAAATACATGTATGAAAAAAATTCCAACTACATCTGACAACGTTAAAGGCTCGATCGGGACGGTCAACCGGGTGAGTCAACCCTTTAAACGCTTAGAAATGGAAATTGGCCTGTGTAAATGACGTTTTTTGTCCTGACCGTCAACAGATAATAGTTTCAAATCGATGAGGCGCAACTAATCGTATAAAAATTTTCCTCAAAATATTTACCGACCGTGAGGCTACCCATAGGAAAACGGAAGTAAAAAACAGTTAACCGCAACATTCGGCACGCAGATTTTGTCGGAATCGTGTCATTTTTCAACCGTAGACGTATTTCATTATTTCGGTCATATCTTATTCCACGACAGATTTGTATTTGAAGAGTGTACGTATAGTAACTATTTGAAACTATACATTCACTTAAACACTTAGTAAACAAGTTAAGGAACATTAGTGCATATGTTCCGATTTTGAATCTAAAAGTTTAGAAAATCTATTCCAACCGTCAGATATCACCGTTAAGGTTAAATACATGTATGAAAAAAATTCCAACTACATCTGACAACGTTAAAGGCTCGATCGGGACAGTCAACCGGGTGAGTCAACCCTTTAAACGCTTAGAAATGGAAATTGGCCTGTGTAAATGACGTTTTTTGGCCTGACCTTCAACAGATAATAGTTTCAAATCGACGAGACGCAACTAATTGTATAAAAATTTTCCTCAAAATATTTACCGACCGTGAGGCTACCCATAGGAAAACGGAAGTAAAAAACAGTTAACCGCAACATTCGACACGCAGATTTTGTCGGAATCGTGTCATTTTTCAACCGTAGACGTATTTCATTATTTCGGTCATATCTTATTTCACGACACATTTGCATTTGAAGGATGAAGCAATGGGTTGTCGATAGTGATAGAAAATGGAAGGTGGTCTGTTTTTATTTTTTATTTTTTTATCATAGCCGACGAAATCAAACCTAGTACTCGTTGGCTATTCTTTTGTCGTTTTGTGTCTAAAATAAAATATGTATTTTTCAATATAGTTTTGGCCGACGAAATCACGCATTTTTTGTCGGCTATAATTAGTATAGCCGACGAAATAATGCATTTTTCGTCGGCTATTCTTTGAAAAAAATAAAAAAATCAGTTGTGTTACACCTCTCGTATTCCTATGTCCTATTCATATATAACCAAAATTGAACATCAAAAAACAGAAACCCAACAGTCAACATATTTCAAATTTTTTTTTTAAGGGGTTTGGAACCTAGCCTAGCTGGGAGGCTCATCCCCACACCCGTTCATTAGAAATGAGTGGATTACAAATGAAAGGATTACATCATCTAAATTACTTAATCCGTCTGATTGTAATCGGAATCATCGGATGAGTCTTCTTCGGTTTCTGAATTGCTCGATAGGGGTAATCTATGTCTTTCCTCACCACTAGAGTCCTCGTTAGTTTCTTCATTTGGATCAACATCAACAAGCAGTGGCTCTTCACGTCGAATTCGCACCGGCGTGTGATGGGAAGCCGTAGCTCGCATGCAATAATAACCCTACAAAATATCGTTAGTAGTATGAGCAAGTAGGGATCGTTCTAGGCCGGGGATTAAGGGTACCTGAAATATGAAATTGTTAGACACAAACATATTCACATATATACAAGAAACGTCACACACATGGGGGTATAAAGTGATTCGGCAGCAAACTGCCTCTATTGCTAGGTTCGGCAACAATAAAAACAGAAAATAAAATCCTAGATCTAATATTTACAAGTTTGATCATCATCTCTCACGCATCACATAACACAAAACACTCTTTAAAACATAGATTCATATGCAAGAAGGTAAGAGACAAGTATTTAGCATGTTCATAATTCAAATTCGTTTCGACCGCAACTAGAGCTCTCGCTCTGTACCTAGTTACTAGACTTCCTCAAGTTCTTTTAGGACAAACTTTCGCTCTAGCCCTAAAGATTTTTATGCTAATCCGGTTAAGACTTAACATATATCGCACAAGAGTCTTAAATCGAAAAACATGCAAATAAGCAAGGTTGTCAATCATCTTATTTAACATGCAAGTTTTAGCTAAGGTTTTATACCCTAGGTGAGCACAACAAATCAAAACAACCGCTAGGCCTATAGTTTTATTCATTCTACTCAGGTTAAATGAAACCTAACACCTAGATTTACATGCAAACAACAAATGCTTAAACACAACTAATGTTTCGGTTTATAAGGAACATCCTTAACCCACTAACCAATTTAAATCCTAAACATGCTTTTAATACTATCGCCCTGGTTATCTAAACATACAAAATCCATGAATTAAAGATTGCAAAGTCATCACATAAATTCCAACAAGAATCGCAATCTATGTTCATCATACAAAACCAAACGAAAACAAAGTATTTTTATAACAATACATGTGACTAAACCGAAATTAAAAATACAAGGCATAGGGATGGATCACACTTTAGAAACCTTGGAGAGCTTCGTCTTGGTGTGGTGGAAGAGATTCGGCAGCAGCTATGGCAGGGAATGGTTCGGTGGTGTGTGGTGGTGAGATCGGGTGACTTTGTATTTAGGGTTTCGGGTTAGAACTTTGGGTAGAAAATTTGGTAGAGTTTTGGCTAGTGCTTTGCAAGAGATGAGATGATGATTTTTCTGAATAAGAGATGGCTATATATAGAGGAATAGGGGTGAGAGGCTGCCGGCCACAAGAATGCAGAAAGGTAGGTTTTGGTTTTCCTACTAGGTTTATGTTTCCTTGTTGAATAAGTATTTGCATTCTTGATTTTCTTTTTCTGATTTTTCTTCAAGGCTTGGGCTGCACATCTTCATGGACTTCTTGTATGATCTTGGACTTCAATTGATAGGTCTTGATCCATAGAAAATGCCCCACAATGCCGGCAGCACACAGAGGCAGCAATCTGCCAGAATCGGCAGCTTCTCCTAGTGTGACTAGGAGAACTTGTTTCTTCATGCTTTTCTTCAATGCCATGGCCTAGTGTCTTCCTCTTCCCTTCATAAAGCTTGGACCATCTTCACATATGCATTTGTGCACCATTTGGTCCATTAAAAACAGAAAACACAAAAAGGGGGCAGTAGGTTCCTGGAATCGGCAGATTTGACCTTGTTGTAGTAATTCCGGCTTATCTTCCTCCGTGGAGCTCCGATTGATGCGATTCCAAGTCTCACGTAAACTAGACACATAGGGACATCTCCCCATAAAATATCTCAGCCAAATTCCAAGTAAGTCGTCGGGAATGAGTTTTCGAAGTTGGGACACAGTCCCAGGAAAATCCTGGAAGCCCCTGGATTGGAATGTTCGGACTGCCGTTTTGCAGCCAAGTTTTGGGTGACTTCCCGAACTCCGAATGATCTGAAATTTTAACACAACATTCCTCAACATATGAATATGAAGCACACAAGATTTCATGGAATTCGGACAAGGATAGGTCATACTTTTGCACATCTCAAAATCACGAAAAAGACACATTTTGCAATATTTTCCAGATTTCTCAAACTTAGTCATTTTTCGGATTCTTAACCATTTTTCACAAAACTCTACCAAAATTGACACTAACTACATTATGACTCTATCTTAGACAAATAAGGGTTAAACAAAGCATAAACGAGGGCATAAGCATATAATATCGTCGCACATTGTGCTCCTATCAACTACCCCACACTTATCCTTTGCTAGTCCCTTAGCAAACTAAATTAAAACTAAGACTCTAAACAAACTATTGCCCCTAACAATTTGTCTCAGGCTCGTATGTACACATAGCTTTCAAGTTAATGCATGAGAATGCTAAGCACGAAAATTTCAAGTTTCATGAACATGTGGCATCAATATGAACATATAAGAGCAAAAGGTAAGCATGTAAACATGTTAAAGCTAATCCAATCCTCCTCACTAGGCATACTCTCTTCTTTTTCTCTCGAAGCATGGTTATTCACTCATAAGTATATGCAAGCGAAAGATAATGAATTACAAAGAGTGACTTGCATATATCAAAGAAACGAAAGCACTTTGTGAATTTTGATGGAAAAACCTCATATGATAACTATATGCACCAATGAACCAAAACCATATGCTTACTCTTGAGATAATCTCCACAATCAAATTTAACCATCTTAAGAATCATGAAAAAGATCAATAATAAGGTTGTAATGGGGCTAGGCTAAGAGGTATTCGATTATTTGGATAAGGAGGCTCAGAACGTCACCATGCGCTTTAGCAAAGCTCGAATCTCCTTATGTCTTCTCGCCGAAAAGGTCAAATTTCATCTTGTTGGACCCATACTTCATTCTTTTCTTCCCATACAACATTACAACAATAATCTAGACAATAGCCATGCACAAAATTTTAATTTTCTATGCCTTATGCCGTACCCTTCTTTTTCATATTTTTTTCTTTCTTTTTCTCGGCATTTTTCTCTCTTTTGATCCGAGCATTTTTCTTCTCTTTTTTTATTTCTAAGGGCACGGCATGCATACATACAAATTCATGGCTAAGTCTACCCCACACTTGTTCTTCTTCATCACACACGCAAAAACGCCTTCAAAAATCAAGCTTTGCCAACACACAAGGTAAAGGCATCACTATACTAAGTTCATGGAAAGTGTTTAAGGGTGATGAAAGAAAAGGCTAATCGTAGGCTCAAAGGGGGTTTACTAAGGTGTCCCACGACGGGCTCCAATAGGGCACATGCTTTATTTGGCTTTGGTGGTAAACCTAAAAGATCTTTTCAATCACTTTCAAAATCAAGGTATTTTATGATATAAACGTTTCGAAAATCAACAAGAGTAAGTTCTAGCATACTAGAGTTCATTAAAAAGCTATGACACATAGTCATCGAATAATCAAAGAATTATGAGGTTTCATGCTTCCTACGAATCTATCGAGTTTTATCTTTTTACCGCTCAAGAAGAAAGCAATTTGGCTCTAAATCTCACATAGGTTATAATCGAAGTAAACTAGCTAAAACATGCATGCTTCATAATCAACAAGTCCTACATGCTCCTACCAATGCACAAAATCCATGAAACTCACAATTTTAAAAGTATGCACAACCATCATCTATGTATGCAAAGAGGAGAAAAACATCATTGACATATTAGGGGCATCCTAAGACTCAAAAACACACAAATTTAAACACTCTATTTTTATGGAACAATTTTCTGAATTTTTCTCTTCTAAACTAAGCACACAAAAAGCAAAAATAAAAACGGAATACGTTATCCCACCCCACACTTAGAAAATTACATTGTCCCCAATGTAAGCACAAAACAATATCAATGAATTTCCTAAGCATGCAATCGACTAACATATACCAACAAATCATCACAAATCAAAGAAAAATAGAAGGGTTAAGAAAATTCAAACTCTCGGTGATGGCTCCTTCACTTTTCTTTGATCGACATGGGTTGCCTCCCAAGTAGCGCTTTGTGTTTATAGTCCATAGCCTAGACTTTTCACCGTGGTTGCATGTGTTCATCGTGCTCCAAAACATCCCAAATCGGCAAGAAGAAGTTCAAGAAGAAGTGTATTGCAACTTGTATCCGAATCTGTCCAAGTTCCTGTATCCGGTTTGGGTGGCGTGTCCGACCCTTGTCCTTCCGTTTCTAGCGTATCCGAGGGCGTGTCGCCCTTGCGTCCGGCCTTGTATGGCCGTATGTCAACCCTGCCGGCAATGGCAGGTCCGGCAGGTGGTGGTGGTGAGGCCTGGATCGGCTGCTGCTTCTCGGCATCTTTGTGTGAGACCGGTTCTTCCATGTGGGGGCTGCCGGCATTGTCCTCTTGATGGCTCGAAAGTGGTGCGTCGTCAACAAGGCACTCCTCAATGATGTGTTTGGAGGAAGACTCATAATATGGCTTGAGACGATGACCATTTACTTTGAAAATATTGCTCGAGGTGAGGCTTGAAATTTCTATTGCACCATGAGGAAAAACTTGAGTGATGATGTAGGGACCAACCCAACGTGAGCGTAGCTTACCCGGAAAGAGTCGAAGTCTTGAGTTGAATAAAAGAACTTTTTGCCCCACTTCGAATGTCTTTCCTCGTAACATCTTGTCATGGTAAGCCTTTGTTTTCTCCTTGTATATCCAAGCGGCATCATAAGCTTCATTGCGAATTTCTTCAAGTTCATTGAGTTGAAGCTTTCTATGAAGACCGGCATCATCAATGCTCATGTTGAAGGCCTTAATTGCCCACCATGCCTTGTGCTCAAGCTCAACCGGTAAGTGACATGCTTTGCCATAAACTAACCGAAAAGGAGACATACCTATCGGTGTCTTGTACGCGGTCCTATAAGCCCACAAAGCATCATCGAGACGATCACTCCAATCCTTCCTTGAAGGTCCAACCGATTTCTCCAAAATGTTCTTGATCTCTCGATTACTCACCTCGGCCATACCACTTGTTTGGGGGTGATAAGGTGTAGACACCTTATGTGTGACGCCATACTTCCTCAATAAGGCTTCAATGGTGCGGTTACAAAAATGGGATCCTCCATCGCTAATCAAGACTCTTGGAACTCCAAAACGGGAAAATATGTTGGTCTTGAGAAACTCGGCTACCACTTTGGCATCATTGGTGCGTGTAGCCCTTGCTTCGATCCACTTTGACACATAATCAACCGCAAGCAATATGTAGAGAAAGCCCTTACTTGAAGAAAACGGTCCCATGAAATCAATACCCCATAAATCAAAAATTTCCACCTCCATGATAGGCGTGAGCGGCATTTGGTCTCTAGCTCCAATGTTCCCCATTCTTTGGCATCTATCACATGCTTTGCAAAACATGAATGCATCCTTGAAAATTGTAGGCCAAAAGAATCCACACGAAAGTACCTTCAAAGCCGTTTTCTTTGGTCCAAAATGACCTCCACACGCCTCACTATGACAAAAAGCAAGGATGGAGCGATGCTCATTTTCCGGCACACATCTTCGAATCACTTGATCACCACATTGCTTCCATAAGTACGGATCATCCCACAAGAAGTGTCGAGCTTGCTTCCTTACTCTCTTTTGTTGGTGGCTCGGCATCTCTTTGGGCAATCGGTTTGTGGCTAGAAAATTTGCAATGTCGGCATACCAAGGCTCATGTACTTCAAGTCGAAAAAGTTGCTCATCCGGAAAGGTATCACATAGGGGCAGCCGATCCTCCTTGTGCACAAGTCTACTCAAATGATCGGCTACGACATTCTCCACTCCTTTCTTGTCTTTGATCTCAATATCGAACTCTTGAAGCAAAAGAATCCATCGAATAAGCCTCGGCTTAGCATCCTTCTTTGTCATAAGATATCTCAAAGCGGCATGATCACTATAAACAATAACCTTGGAATTCAAAAGATATGATCGAAACTTTTCCAAAGCAAATATTACCGCTAAGAGTTCCTTCTCCGTTGTTGTGTAGTTGAGTTGTGCATCGTTGAGAGTCCTTGAAGCATAGTAAATGGCGCATGGCTTCTTATCAATTCGTTGTCCAAGTACCGCTCCAAGTGCATAATCACTAGCATCGCACATCAACTCAAACGGCTCGTCCCAATTAGGGGAAACAAGAATAGGTGCTGAGCAAAGTAGCATCTTTAATCGGCAAAAGGCTTCCTCACAAGCTTCCGACCATTCAAACGTCACCTCCTTTTGTAACAAGTTGCTTAATGGCTTGGCAATTGAAGAGAAGTCCTTGATGAATCGTCGATAAAACCCCGCATGGCCAAGAAAACTTCTCACATCTTTCACACACCTAGGGCTCGGCAATGCTTGAATTAGCTCCACCTTGGCTTTGTCAACCTCTAAGCCTCTTGCCGAAATTATATGCCCTAGAACAATGCCTTGCATAACCATGAAGTGACACTTCTCCCAATTGAGCACAAGATTTGTCTCTACACACCTCTCAAGTATCTTCTCCAAGTTCCCCAAACATGCATCGAAGGTGCCTCCATACACACTAAAATCATCCATAAACACTTCGATAATGTCTTCAATAAAATCCGAGAAGATAGCATACATACATCTCTGAAAAGTGCCGGGTGCGTTGCAAAGTCCGAATGGCATCCGCCGATATGCAAAAGTGCCAAATGGACAAGTAAAAGTGGTCTTCTCTTGATCATCCGGGTGTATCATGATTTGATTGTAGCCACTATAACCATCAAGAAAGCAATAGTAAGAATGACCGGCTAACCTCTCTAGCATTTGATCCATAAACGGCAAAGGCATGTGATCCTTTCTTGTTGTAGCGTTGAGCTTCCTATAGTCGATGCACATCCTATGACCGGTTACAAGTCTTTGTGGCACAAGCTCATTCTTCTCATTCTTGACAACCGTTACACCACTCTTCTTCGACACTACTTGCACGGGAGATATCCACTTACTATCCGAAATTGGGTAGATCACCCCACAATCGAGCAACTTGATAATCTCTTCTTTCACAACCTTCATCATGGGAGGGTGAAGTCGACGTTGAGCTTCTTTTGTCGGCTTAGCTCCTTCTTCTAACAAGATACGATGAACACAAGTAGTAGGGCTTATTCCCTTGATATCCGCTAAGGTCCAACCTATGGCGGTCTTGTACTTCTTAAGCACACAAATTAAATCCTCCTCTTGCTTCTTACTAAGCATTGAAGACACAATCACCGGTAGTGTATCTCCTTCTCCAAGATAAGCATACTTTAAATGACTAGGGAGTTCTTTTAGTTCTAACTTTGGGGCCTCTTCCACACTTGGTCGAAATTTTGTTGTGGCACTTGGAATTGACAAGAACGAATCAAACTTTGCATAAGGCCGAGCTTCCAACTCGGCACACACTTCCTCTATGCTCGGCACCATCATGTACGGCTCCACTTTGGCTTGCTCGGCAATGATGCTTGGCTCGGCCTTGACATGCTCGGCACGGCTTGGCTTGGTTTCTTTCATAACTCGTTCTCCCCTCTTGTCAAATCCGACCCCTTGCTCAATCGCTAATTGCTATGCGTCGAGCGAGGTCGACATAACTTGCTCGACCTCCTCCAAAACATCAATGGCACAACCCTCCTTTAAATCAACATTAGGGAACTTCATGGCGTCAAACACATTGAACTTTATCATCTCACCATCAAATTCCATAGTTAGGTTGCCCTCGGCCACATCTATCTTTGTGCGCGCGGTCCTCATGAATGGTCGCCCTAAAAGCAATTGAGTGTTGTTGACCGGCGAATCCTCCATCTCAACCACATAAAAATCGGCGGGGAATATCAATTGGTTGACTTGCACCAACACATCCTCTACATAGCCCTCCGGATATTTGCTTGAGCGATCCGCAAGTTGAATGATGACATTATCCTTCTTGAGAGGCCCTATACTCAACGTTTGATACACATTGAGTGGCATGACATTGATCGATGCTCCCAAATCCAACATAACATCCTCAAATCGAGTATTGCCTATGACACAAGGCACATTGAAGCTTCCCGGATCCTTCATCTTTGGTGGCAATTTTCTTTGAATAACGGCCGACACCGTCTCGCTCATAGTTACCACACGAGTCTCTCTAGTATGCCTTCTAGCCGTGCAAAGCTCCTTCAAAAACTTAGCATACTTCGGTACTTGCTTAATGCATTCCAACAAAGGGATGTTGACTTGCACTTTCCGGAAAATCTCCAATACCTCTTCATCAGATTTATCTTTCTTTGTTCTAGCAAAGCGTGAAGGGAATGGGGCACTTGATGTTGGCACCCCTCCCTTGCTTGCTTGGCTCGGCAATACCTCATTATTGGATGTGGCGGGATCGTACTCAAGCTCGTTACGCAGCCCCTTGTCATTCACACTATGGTTGCCGGCATCATCTTTCTTCTCGGTTGCACCTCTGCCCCTCTCGGCAGCAACACTGCCGGCAATGCTATGCTCGGCATCATCCCTCTTCTCGGCATCTCCATCATGACTGCCAGCAATGACAGGTCCGGCAGCCCTCTCATCCTCATTAATACCTTTGAAAGTCACTCGCTTCTTCCTTGGACTTGTTGGAGGAAGCAACTCTCTTCCGCTTCGAGTTTGAATCACTTTGGCTTGCTCGTTCCTCGGATTTGGAATAGTATTGCTTGGCAACTTCCCTTGCTCATTGAATCTTCCCATAAAATCCACAACTTGCCCCATTTGAGTCTTGAGCTCACTAATGTCCTTTTGATGATTTTGTTGCCCCGCGAGTAGTGCTTGAGTAGCACTTGACAAAGATTGAATCAAAGCATCGTAGTTCGGATTGCTTGGCGAAGCTTGGCCTTGGCCTTGGCTCGGCCCTCCTTGTGGCTGGTTCGGTAATGCCCCAAAAACTCCTTGGTTCGGCATGTATGGCTGCCGAGGCACATATGGTGGCCTCGGTGCAAATGATGCTCCTCCCTCTCTCGGTTGCATAGGTGCCCTAAGCACGTTGTCATTGTTCGCCCATCGAAAGTTCGGATGATCATTGAACCTTGGATTGAAATTTCCAAATCGTTGGCCTCCTTGAAAACCAATTGCATTGCACTCCTCAACTCCTTCACTAACTCCAAATTGAGGGCATTGGTCGGTCTCATGGCCCTCGGTACAAATGCCACATACACTAGCACGCTTCTTCATCAAATTACTCACCAAGTCGGTGAGCTTGTCCACTTTATCTTCTAACTTTGAGCTCGAAGACGTCTCATGCACTTTCTCATTCCTTTGCACATTGCCTCGTGCCATGCCAAATTGTTGGTTGTTCAAGGCACGAACTTCCAACAAACTTCTTGCCGCTCCGGCATTTAACTCCAAAAAGCTACCTCCCGCAGCCGAGTCAAGAAACTCTCTCTCCATGACGCGCAATCCCTCATAGAAATATTGCAGCAAGAGTCCATCGCTAATGCCATGCGATGGACACAAAGAAACTAGGGATTTGAACCTCTTGTAATAGTCGAAGAAAGTCTCATCTCCGGCTTGCTTCACACTTGTTATTTGCTTCCTCAAATCAGTGATACGTGAAGCAGGAAAGTACTTGAGCAAAAACTCATCCATCATAGTGCTCCACGAAACAATACGCCCACTAGGCACCTCAAACAACCACTCCTTCGCTTGATCTTCTAGAGAAAACGGAAATGCCTTCATTTTGAAGTGTTGCAAATCGGTCCCTCTTGGACACATAGATTCCGTGGTGAAGTTAAACCACTGTAGATGCTTGTTAGGGTCCTCACTCGGCATTCCATAAAATGATTTCAGCTTATGGAGGAATCCACTCCTCAATTCAATCTCTCCAGTCTTGTCAGTTTCCAAAGGAGGATAAGTGATATTCGAAGGAGCAACTCCAGCTCCAGCAACATGACCATTCTGTGATCTGATTGATGCCATGATCTCTTCTTCTTCTTCTAATTCGGCAAAGGCCTCAAACTCTGGATTCTGAAGATCACACGATGATGACACAACTGATGGTGAACTCGGCACTGATGATGAAATGGACGGCACAATAGGTGAACTCGGCAAGGATGATGGTACTGATGAACTGGTTGGTGACGATGGAGGTAATGGCACAAAACGAGCAATAGCGAGTTCTTGCTCTAAACGTTGCAAACGGCCTTGAAGATCTCTTGCCCAAATACTAGATTCGGACATGCACTATTTCTGAAATTTGCAACATTTAAACAAGTTAGAACCTTATAAAGAAATAGAAGACAAGAATATACATCATTACAAGCCACGGCATTGGCGATACAACAAATTTCAACAATGATTACACACATATAGACAATCGGCAAAGCACAAGAACACACGGCAACAATACATTTCGGCAAAGTACAAATATGGTTCGGCAACAAGATATCAAAAAGTCCATGATCATGTAATCGCTAAGTCTAATTTCTTTTAAATTTGTTTTAACTCTCGAAGTACGTGGAGCAGAGGAGATAACGGTGCAATGGACTGATACAGCCCCCGGTAGTATCATGCTTAATCCGATATACCTCAAGAGTTTGAACCACACAACATGTTTTATCTTTGAAGAAAATAGGCCACATATGTCAAGTTATGTTCTAGCGTCTAAAGTGAGGTGATGCTTCGGCACAAGCTGTCGACTAGGTCGTGCGGATTTTACGTTTCAAAGGTCATTACAATCACGGAGGGCGAACCCCCTACAGGAACCAGGCAGGACTCGTTGTTGGACACCACGGAGGGCGAACCCCCTATCGACTCACTCACCGAGAATGAACATCAGTCTATGGGCCTTGAGATCCAGTTAAACAAACCTGAGAACCATATCTATGATAATAACTTCCCCATACTTTGTAAAACAAACACGGATCCCTAGCGGTCTCAAGTGTTGATTAAAACCGCCCTCAACCTCATAAAAATAATACCAAGTTAGCGTCTTTATGCGTGGGGGGCCAACGATGGACTAATTCCAACATTGCAGGGCCCGTTTCCCAATCTACACAAAAACATACCTAACATGGCATCACTCGTATGAAGGGTTATGGTTATGATCAACAAAAGAGGCTTCACCTACATGTTACACTTTAGAAACTACAATAAACTCAAACATACACAACACTATCAACTTCCTAGAAATTAAACTAAGTGATTACCAACATACATCATTATACATCATGCAACTTTCGAAATTTAAACTCTACATGCCAAAGCATATTTCTACTTTACAAAATCCCAAAATAAACTTAAAATTTACAACTTTACAACTTCACAACAAAAATTTCCAGCAATCATATATACACAACAATAACATAAAACAAGTTTTTATAATCCCCGGCAACGGCGCCAAAAATTGATGGGAAGCCGTAGCTCGCATGCAATAATAACCCTACAAAATATCGTTAGTAGTATGAGCAAGTAGGGATCGTTCTAGGCCGGGGATTAAGGGTACCTGAAATATGAAATTGTTAGACACAAACATATTCACATATATACAAGAAACGTCACACACATGGGGGTATAAAGTGATTCGGCAGCAAACTGCCTCTATTGCTAGGTTCGGCAACAATAAAAACAGAAAATAAAATCCTAGATCTAATATTTACAAGTTTGATCATCATCTCTCACGCATCACATAACACAAAACACTCTTTAAAACATAGATTCATATGCAAGAAGGTAAGAGACAAGTATTTAGCATGTTCATAATTCAAATTCGTTTCGACCGCAACTAGAGCTCTCGCTCTGTACCTAGTTACTAGACTTCCTCAAGTTCTTTTAGGACAAACTTTCGCTCTAGCCCTAAAGATTTTTATGCTAATCCGGTTAAGACTTAACATATATCGCACAAGAGTCTTAAATCGAAAAACATGCAAATAAGCAAGGTTGTCAATCATCTTATTTAACATGCAAGTTTTAGCTAAGGTTTTATACCCTAGGTGAGCACAACAAATCAAAACAACCGCTAGGCCTATAGTTTTATTCATTCTACTCAGGTTAAATGAAACCTAACACCTAGATTTACATGCAAACAACAAATGCTTAAACACAACTAATGTTTCGGTTTATAAGGAACATCCTTAACCCACTAACCAATTTAAATCCTAAACATGCTTTTAATACTATCGCCCTGGTTATCTAAACATACAAAATCCATGAATTAAAGATTGCAAAGTCATCACATAAATTCCAACAAGAATCGCAATCTATGTTCATCATACAAAACCAAACGAAAACAAAGTATTTTTATAACAATACATGTGACTAAACCGAAATTAAAAATACAAGGCATAGGGATGGATCACACTTTAGAAACCTTGGAGAGCTTCGTCTTGGTGTGGTGGAAGAGATTCGGCAGCAGCTATGGCAGGGAATGGTTCGGTGGTGTGTGGTGGTGAGATCGGGTGACTTTGTATTTAGGGTTTCGGGTTAGAACTTTGGGTAGAAAATTTGGTAGAGTTTTGGCTAGTGCTTTGCAAGAGATGAGATGATGATTTTTCTGAATAAGAGATGGCTATATATAGAGGAATAGGGGTGAGAGGCTGCCGGCCACAAGAATGCAGAAAGGTAGGTTTTGGTTTTCCTACTAGGTTTATGTTTCCTTGTTGAATAAGTATTTGCATTCTTGATTTTCTTTTTCTGATTTTTCTTCAAGGCTTGGGCTGCACATCTTCATGGACTTCTTGTATGATCTTGGACTTCAATTGATAGGTCTTGATCCATAGAAAATGCCCCACAATGCCGGCAGCACACAGAGGCAGCAATCTGCCAGAATCGGCAGCTTCTCCTAGTGTGACTAGGAGAACTTGTTTCTTCATGCTTTTCTTCAATGCCATGGCCTAGTGTCTTCCTCTTCCCTTCATAAAGCTTGGACCATCTTCACATATGCATTTGTGCACCATTTGGTCCATTAAAAACAGAAAACACAAAAAGGGGGCAGTAGGTTCCTGGAATCGGCAGATTTGACCTTGTTGTAGTAATTCCGGCTTATCTTCCTCCGTGGAGCTCCGATTGATGCGATTCCAAGTCTCACGTAAACTAGACACATAGGGCCATCTCCCCATAAAATATCTCAGCCAAATTCCAAGTAAGTCGTCGGGAATGATTTTTCGAAGTTGGGACACAGTCCCAGGAAAATCCTGGAAGCCCCTGGATTGGAATGTTCGGACTGCCGTTTTGCAGCCAAGTTTTGGGTGACTTCCCGAACTCCGAATGATCTGAAATTTTAACACAACATTCCTCAACATATGAATATGAAGCACACAAGATTTCATGGAATTCGGACAAGGATAGGTCATACTTTTGCACATCTCAAAATCACGAAAAAGACACATTTTGCAATATTTTCCAGATTTCTCAAACTTAGTCATTTTTCGGATTCTTAACCATTTTTCACAAAACTCTACCAAAATTGACACTAACTACATTATGACTCTATCTTAGACAAATAAGGGTTAAACAAAGCATAAACGAGGGCATAAGCATATAATATCGTCGCACATTGTGCTCCTATCAGCGTGTCTAGGCGAATAAAAGAGGAGTCAGGAATACCGTTTGAGTTGGGCTCTTGATACGCGGTGCCACCTTCCTCGTTCTCTTCAGCCACTCCAAGTGTAGACGCCCGGTAAATGTTGCGATGGTGGATAGTGTTGACTACTTTCCACGGGTCCCCCTTGGCGAGATCATCAAGATAAAACACTTGTTTCACCCATGTGGCTAAAACGAACGGGTCGTCCTCATACCATGATGTACTAGTGTTCACAGAAGTTATGCCGTATTGATCGGTTTTCATGCTCTGCGGCCGTGTGTCAAACCATCTACACTTGAAAAGGTGCACTTTCATGCCTTCCCCGTAATGCAGTTCCACAACTGAATGGAGAACACCGTAATAGTCAACTCCATCATCCCCACCATGTGCCATAACCCCTGAATTTTGTGTTTTCAGTCTGAGGTCTCTCTCTTCACATAAAAATAACACACCATTCACCTTGCACGTCGCATAAAATTTTGAATAGACCGGCCTCATCGCTAGAAGTCTGAGTTCGTGCGACCAATTTGGGTGATTATCATTTTTAATAAGGTCCATCTGCAACCATCAGAATCAACTATAAATATGAATAATTATACACAATAATATATAAACACGTGTAGAATAGTGTTAAAGTTACGTACCCAGCGGCCGAAATACTCTGCGAATGTCCGGTTGTGGTAATCGAGATCACCTCCTACTTGTTCATAGTTTAGATGCATGTTCTTCCAAAACTGAACTTCTGGATAGTTGATTAGTACCCACCAATGTGCAATGGCTACCTCATAATCTTTCAACTTGTAGGAAACTGGCATGTTTCCACCGAGTACAACATCGTCGGAGAGTATGGAAAGATTGAACTGTGAAGGTACATCTTCCGGTATGCTTTCTGTAACGCTCCTAAATACAGCTTCATGTAGGTGACGCACTCGTGCGCAATATATGCTTCAGCTATACATCCTTCAGGTGCGGATCTGTTTTGGACAAAAGCACCGTATTGTCCAAGTTGCCTATAAATCAAGTTTTTAAAGTGTTATGATAATACATTAATACTATATCACATATATTGATAAGGAAATTAACATAAGGTGTAAAATACGTACATTTCCATCAGATACATCCAAGTGAAGTGCACAGGACCGGTAAGCAACAACTGTCGAGGAAGATGGATCATGAGGTGAGGCATGATGTCGAAAAAATTTGGAGGAAATATCATCTCAAATTTACACATGATATGAACGATGTCTTGTTGCATTTCCCGGAGGTCAGATTTTCTCACTTCCCGTGTGCATACCTTCTGGAAAAATCTTGCCAACGCTACTAACGGCTCCACAACGTGACGGGGAAGGAACGGTCGAATGAAAACAGGGAAGAGACGTTGTAGTAGGATATGATTGTCATGACTTTTCAACCCCTAAAGATTGTTGAATTGTCTGTTCACACACTTGGCTATATTTCCAGTAAAGCCTGAAGGATACTTGGCCCGACTTATCCAATGGAAAATTTCTGGTTTATGCTCAGGCTTGACGGTGTAAGGAGCTTGAGGCATTTTTCTCTTCCCTTGTTTCAACCATAGTTGTTTTCTGATATTCATGTTTTGCAGATCAGTGCGAGCCTTAGGACCGTCTTTCGTCTTCCCCTCCAAGTTCAGCGTTGTGCCCACCACACTTTCATAAACATTTTTTTCTATGTGCATAACGTCTAGGAAGTGACGGATCAGCAGCTCACACCAGTACGGGAGTTCCCACAATATGCTCTTATGTGTCCAGAATTTATACTCCTCAGGTCTTTCAGGTATTTCCGCTACAATATCGGGATGATTGCTGAAGGGCCCAAAATCGTACTCATTAAGCACTGCTAAAATTTCTCTTCCCATCCATCTTCTGGGAGGACCACCGTGTTCTTCGGTTCCATCAAATGCGGCGGACTCGTAACGCCAGTGGTGATCCGCCGGAAGGAACACACGATGACCCATGCTGCATATCTTGTTGCAATGAGGGGTGCTCCCATAATCGCTGAGGCACTCTGGACAAGCCTTGTATCCCCTAACAACGCTGCCCGACAACATCCCATAAGCAGGAAAATCACTGATGGTACCAATAACCATGGCATGCATCTGGAACGTCTCCTGCTTGTACTTGTCAAAAGTGGGATGACCAACGTCCCACAATACCTTAAGCTCTTCAATCAATGGTCTCATATACACATCGAGACATTTCCCTGGGTAACCAGGCCCCGGAATCAACAACGTCAACATATTATATTCCTTCTTCATGCACATCCACGGAGGAAGGTTGTAAGGTACCAAAACCACCGGCCATATACTGTATGAAAGACTCATGGTGCCGAAAGGGTTGAATCCGTCGGTTGAGAGCCCGAGCCTGACGTTTCTGACATCTGACGCAAAATGAGGAAACTCATTGTTTATATGCTTCCAAGCCGCTCCGTCAGAGATGTGTGTCATGATATCTGCGTCTCCCGCGTCCCGCTCACCGTGCCATCTCATAGCTTTTGCGGTGGTTTCTGACATGTACAACCGCTCAAGCCTATCTCTCAACGGAAAATACCGAAGCACTTTCACAGGTTTCCTATTGCCTGCTCCCGTCAACTTATATCGGTCAGACTGACATATCGGACATGCGTCAAGGCTAGCAAGGTCATTCCCTTCTGCATCTTTACCCCAGAAGAGAACGCAGTCAAATGCGCATGCATGGATCTTAATGTAGGAAAGCCCTAGATCTTTGATGATACTTCGGACCTTACGGTGATTGGTAGGATTACGATGACCCTCCTCCAACAACGAAGTAGTGTACTGTAGATATTCATCCACTTGCCTGATGCTCGATTTTGTCTCGACTTTAATCCTCATTACCTCCATCACACTTTCAAGAACTGTCTTCTCAGAACTTGAGGACACAGGGGTCTGTTGCAATGTAATTAGTTTGTTGTACTTGTCAAAGGCAGCAGTGTTGACAACTTGTGGGAATGGCTGCACCGGGTCATGTATATATTGTTCCCCACGTACACCGCTTTTAAAAGGAAACACGTCGTTGACGAATGCCATTGTTGGATCGTTGGATGTACTACTACTGCCCGCCTAAAAAAACTGCCCATGATCATGCGATCCATCTAATGATGGCTCACCGTGATATATCCAACGTTTGTACTTCGGCCAAAACCCATAATCTTTAGGTGCTCCCATACTGTCCTAATCAGAAATCGACACATATCACTGCGACACTTACATTTCTTGCACGGGCAATAATGGTATTCACTCCCGTTTGCATTTTCCTCGACGAACTGCAAAAAATCCACAACTCCTGTAGTGTATCGTCGGTCATGCGTTGGAAGCGAAATCAAACTCTTATCTCGATCCATATATAGCCTGATAATAATATATATGTATAACTTTAATTAATAATAAATTAATTAACACACATATATTACAATATATATTATTATCAACATCAACTCATATATATATATATACCATTAATTAACATAATTATATATATATATATATATATATATATATATATATATTTTAACACTAATTAAAATAACATCAAATTAAAACACATAATTAAACATTAACTGAAAATCAACTCAACTACAACTCAAAATCAACATATATACATACATTCTAACACTAAAACAACAACAAAACAAAAAATCACTTACTATATCAAAATCACTAAAACTCAAAATCAACTCAACTAAAACTCAAAATCAACATATATACACATATATGTACCTATATATAGCTCCACAATGCAAGAGAGGACGAATTTCAACAACACCGACAGATTTTTCACTCTTTCTCCCGTTTTTTTCGTTTTTTTTTAAATGAGCAGCTTCTGTCCAGATCTGAAAATATAAAGACTTATAGCCGACGAAAATTTCAATTTCGTCGACCAAACTTTCTAAAGTTTTCGTCGGCTATACTTTAAGAGAAAGGCCGACGAAAATTCAAATCGTCGGTCATTCTAGGGGTATAGCCGACGAAAAATATTTTTTAGGGACGAAAGATAAAATCGTCGGCCATTCTTGTGGAATAGCCTACGATTTTTTATTTTTAGCGATGAAATAAAAAATCGTCGGCCATTCTTGGGAATAGCCGACGAAAAAAGTATGTCGTCGGCCGTTTTTTTTTTTTCGTCGGTAATGCTCTTTTTTCTGGTAGTGTTTAAAACAAAAAAAAAACAAAAAATGACCAAATTCCATTTTCTATCACTAACGATAAACCATTGCTTCATCCTTCAAACAGAAAAAAGTCGTGAAATAAGATATGACCAAAATGATAAAATACGCTTACGGTTGAAAAATGACAAGATTCCGATAAAATCTGAGTGTCGAAAGATGCGGACAAAGGTTTTATTCCTTCGTTTCCCTAATGGTAGCGTTACCTTCGGTAAATATTTTGAGAAAAATTTTTATACGATTAGTTGCATCTCATCGATTTAAAACTATTATCTGTTGAAGGTCAGGACAAAAAACGTCATTTGGACAGTCCAATTACCATTTCTAAGCGTTTAGAGGTTTGACTTACCCGGTTGACCGTTCCGATCGAGCCTTTAACGTTGTCAGCTGAAGTTGGATTTTTTTCCATACATGTATTTAATCTTAACGGTGATATCTGACGGTTGGAATAGATTTTCTAAACTTTTAGATTCAAAATCAGAACATATGCACTAATGTTCCTTAACTTGTTTACTAAGTGTTTAAGTGAATGTATAGTTTCAAATAGTTACTATACGTAGACTCGTTCTGATAAAATATGTGTGCCGAATGTTGCGGTTAACTGTTTTTAACTTTCGTTTTCCTATGGGTAGCTTGACGTTCGTTAAATCAATTTTGTAAAATTTTTATATGATTAGTTGCGTCTCATTGATTTGAAACTATTATCTGTTGAAGGTCAGGCCAAAAAACGTCATTTAGACAGTCCAATTACCATTTCTAAGCATTTAGAGGTTTGACTTACCCGGTTGGCCGTTCCGATCGAGCCTTTAACGTTGTCAGTTGAAGTTGGATTTTTTTCCATACATGTATTTAATCTTAACGGTGATATCTGACGGTTGGAATAGATTTTCTAAACTTTTAGATTCAAAATCAGAACATATGCACTAATGTTCTTTAACTTGTTTACTAAGTGTTTAAGTGAATGTATAGTTTCAAATAGTTACTATACGTAGACTCTTCAAATGTAAAAATGTTGTGAAATAAGATATGACCGAAATAATGAAATACGTCTACGGTTGAAAAATGACAAGGTTCTGATAAAATCTGTGTGCCGAATGTTGCAGTTAACTGTTTTTTACTTTCGTTTTCCTATGGGTAGCCTGACGTTCGTTAAATCAATTTTGTTAAATTTTTATATGATTAGTTGCGTCTCATTGATTTGAAACTATTATCTGTTGAAGGTCAGGCCAAAAATTGTCGTTTAACTAGACTAATTTCCGTTTTTAAGCGTTTAGAGGTTTGACTTAGTGGTTTGACCTATAGTTTAGCCGACGAATATTATATTTCGTCGGCTAAACTCTTGCGATCCGCGCCTTTTTATTGTCCGCTGTTGGATGGCTCAGATCCGACGGCTGTTGATCTTCCATAGTATAGCCGACGATGTTCATTGAATAGCCGATGAAATCTTTTAAATCGTCGGCTATTCTATAAACATCGTCGGCTAAACTCTTGCGATCCGCGCCTTTTTATTGTCCGCCGTTGGATGGCTCAGATCCGACGGCTGTTGATCTTCCAAAGTATAGCCGACGATGTTCATAGAATAGCAGACGAAATCTTTTAAATCGTCGGCTATACTCTCTGCTATAAAAGCTGAAAGTCGCTTTCTTCCCGACTTTTTCTCTCCTCCTCCTCCTCCTTTCCCTTTTTCGTCGGCCTCCTCCTCCTCCTTCCCCTCCTCCGCTAGGTAATTTTTTTTTTTTTGCAATTTATTTTAATTGTATAATTTAGGTATATAATTTAGATATTTAAGTGTGTGTTAAATTGTTATATATATTGGTTATATATATAAATTGTTAGATTAATTATATATATAAATTTGTAGATTAATTATATAAATTGTTATATATTTGTTAATATATACACATATTTGTATATATATATATATGTTAATGTATATTTTAATTGTTATATATAAATTGTTAAATTAATTATATATATAAATTGGTAGCCTAATTATATAAATGGTTATATTTATGTTAATATATAAATGGTTATTTGTATGTATATATATGTTAATGATGAAATATAGTTATATTTGTATATAAATGGTTATATTTATGTTAATGGTTAGTATTATTTAAAATTAGTTAAATTATAAATATTAATTTGTTACTATGTTTTAAAATATGTTAGTATTATTGGTTATTATATTAATTAGAATTTGTTATTTAATGTAATATAATTTAATATTAATTAATGTATTAATTTATTTATTTCCAGATGGCCGATGCATTTAGACATTGTTATAATTTTAAAAAACTAAGGTGAGTAATTTAAAGAACTTAATTTCTTTATCGTAATATTTAATAATTTTCGGTATTGTTATAATTTTAAAACTAATCAAATATTATCTTTCAGGCATACTTCGAGATTGCCGAACACAAGCAGGCTTGGGCGTACGCGATGCAAAACTCGAGGTACGTTGGGAATTCCTCATCTTATAATTTGAAATATTTTATGATATTAATAATATTTCTAATGCACTTTTGTTTTTTCCGTAGGTTCAAAGACTGGAAGAACGAGCTCCGTACCCACTTTACCGAATACGACAAATATGGTCGTATGGGTACTCCAAGAGAGTTCATGTTCAGGGAGAACGAGTGGTGTTGGTTGAAGACAGTAGACTTCAACAATCCAGTTATGCAGGTAAATACTAAACTTAACTATAAATGTTTATTTTGTTAATATTTTAATTATTAGTTTAATTATTTTATAATTATTACACTAATATTTTTTGATGCATTTTTCTAATATTTTATTATTTGTTTGAAGGAACGGTCTCGGGTGAACTTTGCGAACCGCCGCCGTAACATAACCCCCCATCATGGTGGTTCTATGCCATTTTCACAATATCAGGTGGAGGCTCTTAGAGATCATCCTTTAAGCAACCCGTACGTAGGACGTTCAAGAAGGCTTATCCATTAGTGACAGAAGAGCTTGTAAGTCGTTGATTACGATTTTAAAATTTTAATTATTAATTTTACTTAATTATATATTTGTTAGAATATTAATTATTATTTTTTTCCCGTTCAATTAGGAGAGGGTGAACCGGGCCGAAGAAGAAGTGTTGCAGGCAATAGTTCGGGAGACACAACCGAACATTTCAGAGGAAGATCTGCAAGAAGCCCTGAGCCAGGTCGACCGATTGAATGTCCAAACTGCAGCGAGGATATTCGACGCAGCCTTCCCAAAACGGCCAAACAACTACTACTGCCGGAGTTTGGGAAGTTCTGGAATAGAGGTCATGAAGACCACTAAGGGAGCTCAAAAGAAGGGAGGCGGGGACACCCAACAGATGAAGGGGGAAATGCAGAGATTGACAGAAGAAAATGCAAGATTGGCGGCCCAGTTCCAGAGATCAAAGGACAACAACGCAGAACACAGCAGTATCAGATGGAAATGGAGCGTTGGCATGCTGAATGCGAGAGAATTCAGTGACAGAACTACGCCGGCCAACAAAACTGGTGGTATGCTATGTTCGCGGCACAACAACAAGGCCTTGAACCCCTGCCCCCGTTTGAGCCGTTAGATGAACCTCGAATGCCGAGAGCTCCCGAGTTCATTCAGCAGGATGACGAGCATGATGGACAGCAGGATGGTGGCCAGGATGGAACAAATTAAATAATTAATGAAAAACGTGTTTCTTGTTGGTGTAAATGCATGGATTGTCATTGTGAATTGCATGTTGCTTGGAATGGTAATTTAGAAATTAATTTAATTTTTTTTCCCCAAAATGTAAGAATAGCCGACGATATTGACATTATTTCATCAGCTATCACTACTATAGCTGACGATTTTTACCAAATTTCGTCGGCTATAACTGTTATAACCGACGAAAATGACATTATTTCGTCGGTGCACTACCAGAAAAGGCATCATAGCCGACGAATTTAAGTCGTCGGCTATAATGGTTATAGCCGACGATATCGTCGGCTATAATTATTATAGCCGGCGATTTCCTCGGCTATAGTTATACCTGACGACATATCGTCGGTTATAACATCGTCGGAAATACGCCGTCGACAAAACTATACCCGACGACGATATCGTCGGCTATAACCATTTTAGCCGAAGAAATACCACTACAGATGACGAATTTCGTCGACTATAATGGTTATAGCCGACGAATAAAGAGTTCGTCGGCCGTTATTTGCAATTTCGTCGGCTATAATGCCTTTTCTGGTAGTGGTGGTATATGTTAAATAGTGACGGTTTCGTCGGCTATAACTAATTAATGTCTCTTAAAATATTAATATATTCCGACGAAATCTGCATGTCGTGGGCTATATATCAGAACAAATAACCGACGAAACAGAAGAGATCGTCGGCTATATTTTACGATATCGTCGGCCATATGTGAAAATATCCGACGAATTTCGTCGGGCATTATGCCAAGGTTTGGTCGACAAAATGTATTTTCGTCGGTGATAACTTTGGAATGGCCGACGATGTCATTATTGCCGTCGGGTATATTTTTACCGACGCCGTTTTAACGACGAATAATAGCCGACAAAATTTTCGTCGATAGAAGGAATACCCGACGAAAAGTTTGAATAGTAGACGAAATTTTTTTCGTGGGCTATTCTGTCCGATCTGGTAGTGTACAACTGAAGGCGGGGATGTTCCTTTATAGACAGCCAAGGGCAAGGGCTGGCCTTACCCTTCGATGTGGGACAAATGCCCTTCTATGTCTAGTATGCCTCCCTTAGTCCTCGGTATTGCTGGCCAGCGCCCCCGGACCCCGGGTCCTAGTACCGTGGGAGCCTGGCTGGACCTCAAGGCCGGGTGCCTGCCTTTCTGCCCCGGGCCCCGGATCGATCCCAGGTGCCCCCGGGCGCCGGGTCTGGTGGCCTGAGTAGCCCCCTGGAGGTTACTGTCAACAAACATGAAGGCAAGATGACAAACAATAGGGTCCTTCATAGGTACGATCATATAGAGGTATTTTCACCTTACTGAAGTAACTGCTGTAGATGGAGTGAACCAGCCTCATATTTGATTTTGAAGGGCTTGTATATATCTTTCCATTTTTATTTTATATTTATTTATTTATTGGTGTATATGTAAATTATTTGTGTATTGGTGTTCATTTGTACATGTATCTGTAAATATAGGTGCATCCGCTAATGAGGCCAGAGACGGATCATGACAGTACGTATCCATCAGGGAAGAATGTGTTAATCTTCAAAATACAGGTATGCATTCAGATAAGTCACCTTTGTGATTAATCAGTGAACTGTTAATATGTTCTATAGCTATTATATGATGAATAATATTCTAATGGTTAATTCATATAGTAATATGATGTTTGTTTATTGGATGGATATATTGGGGAAGAGTGGTATGGATTTTTGTTCACCATATTAGGGTCGTCTGAGCTAACTAGCAATAGCGTGGGACGCTATTTCGCAGCCACTGGGATGGTTCCGACGCTTAGCCTGAGCGGCTGGGTCGTCTGAGCTAGTTAGCAGTAGCGTGGGACGCTACTTCGTAGCCCTGGGAGGTTCCGACCCTTAGTAAGCCTGGGATTGTATTATGGGAGGCTGGATAGTCATATGGACTAGCTAGCAGTAGCGTGGGACGCTACTTAGTAGCCCTGGGAGGTTCCGACTCTTAGCCTGAAGGGCTGGGTCGTCTTGTGCTAGCTAGTAGTAGCGTGGGATGCTACTTAGTAGCCCTGGGAGGCTCCGATCCATAGCCTGTTTGATTTATTATTACTTGATGAGATGGATTTTGATATTTTATTACATGATGTCGGAAATTTTATCTTTTATGAGACTGTTTATTTAATTAATAAATTCTCGAACCAGCGGGGCTGGAGTGTTATTATGAAAATAATTGAGAATAGGCCGATGGGATTGACCGGTGATTCATCATTTGGATTTCGTCACCATTTGATTATTCATTATACCGCGGGGTTGATTTGTGCTATCATTTTTTGAAACGTGGGATGTTAGATTAAATGCATGCATAGTGATTAATTTTATTGGGAAAGAAATATAATGTTTCTTGTTTATTTCCAACTTCTAAATTTTAAACACTTCAATTTTTAGTGGGCTGATGAAGGTTATATGCTTGATTTAAATTGTTAAGTATGTTGGTTTGTGAAACATATTTATGTTGATTAAAGTATTTTATGATTTATTATATTCGTGAGGTTAATATGAGAAGTTGTGGTTTTGATGAATAGTATAATGCAGGGATTGATTTGATCTGTTGAATTATCCCTGCAAGTGTGTAGCATGAACCTTGTAACTGTAAACTTTTATGCTTGTGAAGGTGGTCAAGTGTAGATGAATTTTAATGAGAAGTGTTATGTTGAATATTTACTGCAGGTAGGGTAGTCCATGTTTAAGGGAGGTTATGCCAAAAAATTTGGGTATAATTTGTCCTTAAAATGGAGCCCGCAGAGTTGATGGGAGTATGTGTTTAAGTATTTAAATATTTAGTGGTGGCTAAGTGAAGCCATATATGATCATAACTTGAGTTGTTTCTCTCCCTTTTGTTGCTAGAAATTGATATAGGTGTTCTTAGTAAGTTCCAAATGAAATCACTATGCGGTAAATTGGTCAAATGCGGTTAATCTAAGGTGACCAGGAAAATGTTAATTAGACGTTTTATTGAATATTGATTGTTTGTCTTGGTATGGTTTGAGGCTAATGATTCTTTTAATTCTAAATCTTTATAAGTTGTAGTCCAAGAAATTTATAAGCATGGGGCAGTGAGACGCTTATACCTTCGTCTCTAGTATAGGCGGTTACGCAAATTTCGAGGACGAAATTTTTTTTAAAGGGGTAAATTTGTAACGACCCGAACCTTAAAATACCCCGTAAAAGTTTTTAAATTATTTTGATGTTTCGAAGGGGTCAAATGTTGACTTTTTATAAGTTGACCCGATCGAGAATTTCTTTTCTAGATTAGATAGAGGACAGTAAAACGAGTTCGTGGACACGTAACAAGTTTAATTTGGAGTTCGCATGAAAAAGTTATGACGCAAAATCGGAGGTGATGAAATTTCTAGAAACGATCGGAATTTTCTAGAAACGGGGGGAATATTCCTGCCATGGAGAGAATATTCTTTCTATTCTATTTTTCTTTCTTTTCTTCTTTTTCTTTTTCACTCTCACTCTCTCTCTCCTTCCTCTCTCTCTCTCCTTCCTCTCTCTCTCTCCCCGAGCGGTTCGGCCCGAGCCCTCCTCCCCTCCACCGACTTCC
The DNA here is from genome assembly GCA_963682095.1 of Potentilla sterilis. NCBI lineage: Eukaryota > Viridiplantae > Streptophyta > Magnoliopsida > Rosales > Rosaceae > Potentilla > Potentilla sterilis. The sequence goes on from OY821766.1 coordinate 24,918,719, forward strand.
GCCGTCCGGCCGAACTGGACCGCCACGCCGGTCACGTTCGGACCGGCTTGACATCCTTTCTTTTTCTGTGGCGGCGGCGTGGCCTCAATCACCGCCGTTCGGCTGGATTTTTCGGGAGAGGGGTCGACTGTGTCAAACCCGGAATCACCACCTCCGGCCACCGATCGGCCGGATTCCAAGGGGGAAAAGAAGGACCTTGTCCTGCTTGACAACTCCATGGAAGGAATTAGCCCGAATCAACCTCGGTAAGTAGAAATTCAAGTTTGAATTTCTAGGGTTTTCGGATTTGAATTTGGGGGAGTGAAATTTTTGTGTTATTGATGTAATTTGAGGTTGGAATTGGATTCAGGACGATGTGTAGAGTTGAATTAGTGTAGTTTGAGGTTTGGATTGTTGAAAATTGATGAATTTCAGGTTTGGGGGAATTGGGCCGCCGTATCGATCGCCGTTCGCGGCGGCTGTGTGGGCTTTTGGTGGCGGAGATGGCGGGGAGGGAACCCTGAGGTGGGGATGGTCTTGTTGGTGAGTGTACGTGGAGATGGTTGAGGATGTTTCTAGCTCCGGTGGTGGAGCTGTCGGCGGTGGGGCGGCGGCTGAGGAACTAAGGTAAATAGTGAAATGGTAAAAAGTGAAAAGTAACAGTAAAACATTAATAGTAAATGGTAAATAGTAAACAGTAAAATAGTAATTCAGTAAACAGTAAAGGGTAAATAGTAAATTTGAATTTGACCATTACTGTTTGACTTCAGAAATTTACTGTTGATTTCCGTAAAAAGGTAAAAACCTGTTGAAAAAGGGGGTTTACGACAAAATAAATAGTAAATGAATTGTTCGGTCGTGTTCCCAGTGGGTGGGCGGTTGCGGATTGGGAGCAAAATGATTTTTAGTTGATTAATGAGTTTTATTTCGGACCTGTTTCGGATTTTCCGAGGAAATTTCCAGGACGGGTTGTTACAGAGGCGGTTCGATCGTGACCGGTGGAGCTCCGAACGGCAGCCGGATGGTGGAGAACAGAGGGCGGCGTCTCCGTTCGGGGGAGCTCGGCGCGAGTCGGGGCGGGGGGGGGGGGGGGGGGGGGGGGGGGGGGGTGGGGGGAGTGAGAGAGAGAGAAAAGGAAAAGAAAAGAAAGAAAAGAATCTTCCGGAAAGGAATATTTCCCCTTTATTTCTAGAATATTCCCCCCTTTTCCAGAAAATTCCAATCGTTTCTATAAATTTCCTCCCCTCCGATTTTACATCATAACGTTTTCATATGAATTCCAAATTAAACTCGTTACATGTCTATGAACTCGTTTTACCGTCCTCTATCCCGTCGAGAAATAAAATTCTTGATCAGGTC